>JAANSM010001300.1:0-19498 GCA_036850725.1 Orchesella villosa | reverse complement strand
CAATATATGTACTTCTACAAACTCTTTTTTCTGCAAAAATTCTTTCTACAGTATATGTACTTCTACAAACCATTTTTTCTACAAAAATTCTACGAGTACTAATTCTGATTTCTACAAATGGTTTTCTACTAAATTTCCGCTCTACTAACCATGTTTCTACAAAACTTCTGGCTCCCACTGATCCTTCCTCATTCACACGTCAGTTCAATGCAGCCAGTAATTTGTATTGGAGATGTAAGTTGGTTTAGTCATTTCCATATCACTCAGCATGTAAATGAACCATATCTTCCCTATTCTTAACTTCACTTTTGACAAATCAAATTAAAATCCACTATCATGCGAGTTATCACTTTATCTTTTGTTTGATACTAAATTTAGGGTAGACAACACACTTGTACAGCTTAAAAACTAATTCATTAATTAAATATTACGGAGCACACATTTTTTCGTGACAGTCTCCTTCTCTCCTTTAAGGACGTTTTTTCGACACATGCCGAATTTTCTATGAGTCATTTGTGTCACCATAATTGTGTCGTGTCTATGTCGTGTTCGGCCTGACTTGACAGGCCTAACACACACACACCCTCACAGACACAAATTGAAATGTGTCAGACCGCTATATATAAGCATATAGAACTGCAATGGAACCTCCTGGTCAATTGAAACAAGAGAATCGACACAAGTCCTAACACCGCCTCAAGTCCTTACTGTGGTGCCGACTAATTTAAATTAATTTTGGGTTAAACTATACGATACGGGCACAAAAACAGAGGGGCATGCGGTACCTCATTCGAAAGCTTAGGTCATGGAGAGTCGATTGGTGAAGTTTTGGCTCCGGCATGTTTTCCGTTTTCGAGTTATGGGCAGTTGTTTAAATCGCCGTAAAAAAGTGTTTGTTGCGTCGATCTTGATGAGTACATCATTTCTCATGTTGCCCCAATTTTGGGGTAAGTTGAGACACCCTGGACCCGATTTGAGAACCCATTGGAGTATTAGGAATTAAACTAACCAACCCTAACCCAACCTAAGTAAACTAACTCAACTAGCAACACAATTACAGCCACATCAACCATCACTCCCCTGTCCCTCGTCCGCAATTCAATCATCAGTAATCAATCCTTCAACCATCATTTACGCATAAGTCACGCATGATTCAACTATTACGCAACTAACTTTAACCATCATTTAAGGGGTGGGCGGCCATATCCGGATGCACTAAGAGTCTCCCCAGTTATTCAAAGTGTGTCCCAAGT
Source organism: Orchesella villosa (assembly GCA_036850725.1). NCBI lineage: Eukaryota > Metazoa > Arthropoda > Collembola > Entomobryomorpha > Orchesellidae > Orchesella > Orchesella villosa. Next base: position 18,245 of record JAANSM010001300.1, on the reverse strand, counting down.
TACCTCAATGGTGTCTCACATTACCCAAAAAATTGGGGCCAAGTGAGAAATGATTTACTCATCGAGATCGACGCAAAAAACACACTTTTACCGCAATTTAAACAACTGCGCATAACTCGAAAACGGAAAATATGTTGGAGCCAAAACTTCACCAATCGACTCTCTATGACATAAGCTTTCGAATGAGGTATCGCATGCCCCTCTGTTTTTGTGCCCGTATCGTGAAGTCGTACCTAATTTTGTTAGAAACAATAATAATCGGTATTATTGGTTGTGTATTGATAATACTTCAGTTCTGTTCGATTTCGATAATAACAATGAAACTGCTAAACGCATTCGTAGTGTCGTTGAGGGCTGAGCTATTCTTAAAGATTGGTCTGTTACACAACGATTTATGGAAAATTTTATTTAATACACAACAAGTACCAGTTCCAAACTATTGTTGATTTCCTGTCAAAGAAAAGTGAAATTAGAAATCCTTTGCCAAGCTCAGGCACAATCCTAAAAATATATATGCCAAATATAAATCCAGGCATTAAAACTGGATAATGACCACTCAAGACAAGATTTACGGGAGACAAAATTGTTTTTATTTCGGATTTTCATTTCTTTAATTTTTTCTCATATAACGTATATATGGTATTATGGCATAATATTGTATCATATATAATATGTATTTATGAACTGTATAACATGATTATATATTTGTATATTATGTAGTTAATTTATATAATGGAAACATGACCTTTCTTAGTTGACATGGGATGCGAGTGAAAACTGTGATCATCATCATCATCATAAGTAACAATCATTCGTATAATTAATAACTAATAACTAATAAAAAGTACATTTTTATACTTTATACCACAATATTATTTAAGGCTGCAGACTATTAGCTTAGTGCAAAAGTAAGTTCCGCAGTGAATTTTTGAAACCTAATCCGTGAATTTATGGAAGATTTTCTCCTCTTTCTATAGCTGGTAAAATATAGTTCTCAAGTAATTAGGAATTTTAATAACAAGTCGTAAAACATTTGCAGCCAAATTGGCAGGAATTTTTTAAAGGATTTGTTAGTAAAATTCCTAATTACTTGGGACTATATTTTACCAGCTATAAATAGAGGATAAATTCTATATAAATGCATGGATTAGCTTTCAAAAATTCACTGCGGAGCTTACTTTTTACTAAGCTAGTAGTCCAAAGCCTTAAGAGCAAAATATGTATAAAGTTTAGTAGCACAGTACAATTCTTTCCTTTATAAATAATGGTAGAAGTATATTACTCACTTAAATTCGTTATTCCTTAATTATTGTTGTTTTTACGACAAAGAGCTTACCTTTATCCAACCATCTATTATTATCCCTTATATTCTGAACGCCAGCAGAACAATATCGTCGTTTTAATCTACTTCATTCAATCCCTAACCTTTTCCAAGAAACAGAGTAAGTAACTTTACTTAATGAATTTGGTAAGGGCCCCCACATGTAAGCACAAGTCCCAAGTAACATCTTAAAGGGCTGAGTCATGATGTTTGATTTTCATACTCTCCCTTCTTCTATCTAGTCAATCATTATAGCTTTTACTTGACTAGTCTACATGATAGCTCCCACACTTGATATGAAAAAGTATATAGTAGATGGAACATCAGAAGTCGGATTTAAAACAATAAGTCTAATACAAGATAAAAAATGTAAGAGTCGTAGCGATTCATAAATAAATTTACAAAAAACATAAATGTGGTTAAGAGTCATACCATCACACTAATACTTTAAAACAATTGGCAGGAAATGAACTAAATAACGGCACATTTTTTCGAAAAAGCCAAAATTTGTAAGAACCCTCATACTAGAGCTATCTATGTCTTTGTCGTCACTTGCGGTGGCCAATGTAATGGATAAATAATAGGTGGTTCAGAGCAGATAAATAGCGAAATTTTTCTAGTCCCATTAGATAATTTGACAACTCATAAAAATATTATCATTGTATAAATTGAGGGATGAAACATTATTTTTCTTTTTAAATATTGAAGGTTTACAGAACCAACATACATTATAATGACTAAGGCTGATACATGTTAAACACGTTAATAAAGTAATCAATCAATCAATCAATCAATGACATATATCCAAATGTGTGTGTATTGTAACAATAAATAAGGTTAATAAAATACCTTTTGAGACAATACTAGCCAGCTGTGGGTAGTTTCGCAGGAATACTACCGATAAAAACAGAACAAAGAAAAAATTGTTTTCCCTTGCCCTCTTAATATTATCCCCTCTTAATTTGACCACGTCAATCGACATCTTAAAACTAAAACTCATCCTGATAATCATCACCCTATACACTATAGAATGATGTAAATGAACAATGGTAGTTGTGGTATGGTTCGTGACAAAGTACATTTGAATATGACGATGGATGGCGTTACGCTGATGTGTGTTGTGGCGAGAAAAAATATTACAACTAGTTTCCCTCCACACCATTATTCATCTCTACCAAAATCTATGAAATGTGTTCGTACATTGTTCTTTTTCACTTTCTCCTTACAACTTCCTGTTTATTTACAAATTTACAATAAAAGCCGCAATACTGATAGTACTTTATATCGCAAGTAAAGACATGAACGCAGAGCTTCTGGAAAGCCATATAGTACTTACAATATACGAACATTGATTTTGTTTTAAGGAAAAAGAAACTTAATTTTATAGGTATATAGGTAGTAAGTACTAAAGTTTTTAAACATGTTACCTAATATATACATATTTACTTATGTATTTATATATTTATATATTATATATTATGGATACTACAACTGTTTTTAGTTATTAAAAATTTCCGTAAACAATTTTATCCTGTTGCCAGCTTTATTATTTTTCTTACAAGATACATCTCCGTTTTAAATAATGTATTATGAATGTTGTTTAATTAACAATATGTGTATTTTATTTAAATGTAGGAAAAGTAACTAAATGCTAAACATTATTTGATGTATTAAAGCTTAAAATGTATTGTTTTTTATAATTAAGCTAGAAAAATTGTTCTGTTTCCCTCCGCTACAGTTAACATGTAGTTTTTAAGAAATAATCAGTTTGCTTCATCATTTTTCTAGATTTGCTGGCCTAGTCAACAATACCAAATAACCAAAGTTGTTCCCTTCCTCTGGTGACTACAGATATACATAGTAGCGACGTTGATAATGCATTAATTTATTATCGTTATCATGTCTATAGAAAAGAAATGTGTGGAAACATTGTTTTTTCGGGGAAAAGGGAAGGATGCACGTGTAGGCGATATTATATGTTTACCTCACTGCATTATTATTGCATCGCATCAACAACAAACATCATCATTATAGGAAACATATTAACAAAAAAATATTGTGTGTACAATTTCAGCTATACATTTCCCCACCCTTTGCAAATAAATATTAATTATAGTGTTGTGGGGATATACTGAATAATATTTTCTACATAAATCTAATATGCCTTTGGCTCGTTTGTTCTTTCACTCTGTCCTATTTATCCAACCACACACACTCATCGCAAAAAGTATCTTCATTTTACATAAAAACAGTAAAAAGTTATAAGGTAAAAGGTAAAAATTATTATAAAAATTATTGTTTTTCTCAAACACAAGAAAAGTTGCAAGGAGTGTGTTCAGACGGAGGAGTAGAGAAAAGAGTAGGAGCTACATGCTATAATAAATTCCTATAACCACAGCGTTGTTCTGTTAACAACTGTTACTAATTTCTCTTTTTTGATACAAGAGAAGTAGAAACATATATTCATTATTAGCTTCTTGACCTTAGCTCAATTCTTAGAAATTTAGTGTCTGTGTAGCAGCGTAATGGATGTGTATTGTTGTTACTATTACTACTTTTTCCTAGTACTTACCTACATACGTATTTTGTTTCGGTAAAAACATTCTTAATTTGGAAACACTCCACTTTTGCTCTATTCAACTTACATACACCAACGGTAGCACAAAAAATAACAACAAATAGAATGCAAACAGGAAGGTGACGAGTTTTATCCTGAAAACAATTGTTTTTTAATTACTCAATATATAGATTTATATATATCTCAGCATTTTGAATAAATTTCACCTTCATGTCTTTCCCTGTTCTCTAGCATAATTATTAATATATTCCCATAATTTTCGTTTTAGTATTCATTTTTCTTGTTTCCTTTTTGAAAACTAGCAACAGGGCATTGGGAATTCGGTCAAATTTATATCCATACTTATTTATGAAATATGTGAAACTATACACCTAAAACGAGATAGTGTGTGTAATGTACAAGAGTGATCGAAGAGTGTGAAAGAAGAGAAACCCCACTTTGCTAGTTATCACTGGAGAGTTCGGTTAAATTGACTCATTTTCTACGTATTCTAAAGAAAGTGTGTGCGGGTACTTGAAGAAACATTAGATATTGAAACGAATAAGAGAAAGATAGGGAAGGAGAGAGATAGAAAAAGAGAGAAGACTAGTTGTAATATTTTCTTTATCCTTGCTTACTTACGATTAGTATTATTTTATGCTGAAAATGAATATAATTATTGTACTTAAGAGCGCTAGAAAATTAAAGACTTATCAAATTGCTTCGCCTATAGGCAACATGCGTGCCATTCTCAACACCATCCCGAACATGAACGACCAAAGTTGACGGGCAGTTTCACATCTGAACATTATGGCTCTCCAAAATATCAAAATTAAAAAGAATTGGGTGAATTTATGCACCCAGTATAGCCTGCAATAAGAAGACAAATGGTTAGATTTCCAAATAATGAAGTAATAACACATTTAGCATGATACATTGGTTTTGTAAGTGGATAGGTTCTTACTTCCGAACGTGTTTGCGAGCGGCCGGTAGCGTGCTACAGTCATCCTTCATTATATACTTACGGAGACCGAGGCAGTACTTGCCAATATACGTTGGCCAGTTAACTTCTCTCACGTTGAAGCTAAACATTCGTTGGTCTTCAGGTGACAGCAATTCATATAGAGCTACCATATTATCCGTATTAAATTGCCATTGATTAACTGTAAAGTATTGCAGCGATTGTACAGCCTTCGTGATTTTCTTGTAAATCTTGAGCATTCTGTTGAGACAAACAAACATAACAATGCACACGTCAGTCTGACGTCCCTTCTCACCCCTTCAACCATTAACTTGAAGGATTTACAACAAATGTAAACTTACACAGGCTTCCTACCAGTTAGACTGGCAAAAATGTCCATCATGTAAGCAGGAACGTAGTGAATGAAAAAGTCATTGATGTTGTGCCACACTTTATTAGTTTTGAAAGAGGCAGCAGGATACCAAAGGACATCACTTAAAGGGTTGCTCACCAAATGCTTAAATCCCCAATTCTCCAAATCTCCCCACAACAGCGGATTTTGAGTTCCAGTACAACAATTGTACACTTTTATTCCTTCAGGCCTAGTAAATAAAATGGAACATTGTGTTGAATCATCAAAAAACACAAAGTTCCCATGCAATCAAAAATCACGTTGCACACGACAAAATTATCATGAAATTTCATGTGGTTGGAAAGAACAAAGAACACTATAAAGAATACAGTATATATATGTTTTTAACTTACTTGTGCTCAGCAGTGTACCACGCCGCACTTAGAATAAGGTTCACTGGGAAATCTAAAGGTATCAAATCAGCTACTTTGTTTCTATGGCACAACAGTGTTCTCAACACTCCCTTTCCACAGGCAGCAATCAGTCCTGTTGGACCATTCACATTGTCAACCCAGCCGGCTACTGGCTCTTTCCACGTAGCGGTCACTGGAATGCATACGAGAGAAACGAATTACTACAAATTCTTTTTCTCTCAGTTCTCACTCATTATCATTGGCACTCATATTAATGATGTGATGGAGTGCACACACGCGGAGAAGCATGTATCATGCGTATTACAAAGGCCATGTGATATGTGATGCAATGAGAAAGGTAAAGGTCACTAGTAGGTGAGAAACGTTTTTCATCATACCAATTGATGGCCGGACAATGCAAACTGGGAGCGTTTGAGCTTCCACCGTCAAAATATGTTCTGCTAATGCCTTCGTGTACGTGTACGTATTCGGCTTGTTGCCAATTAACCTGTAAAAATGAATTAGAGTTGACATTCACTCAGTCATTCCTTCATAAGGATTGAGAAAACTAAAAAAGCAGCAATATTAGTGACGAAGAATATGATTGCTGCTGGTGCATGAAAACCTACAAGGTTTTTGCAAATTGTTGCTTGCGAAATTCGTCACAGTTGGATGGCTGATAACATAAGAGAAGAGAGTTATCATGACATGAAACGATATAGTTACTTACTGAGGAGTAATTGTTTCGACCACATCATCGTCCATCCATTCCATGCATTGTATTAATTTATTAGGATCCGCTGGAGGTGGATAAACAATTTCATCGATCTCTTCCCGCTCACAGTTCGCATACGCTGTTGATACGTGGACAAGAGCCTGAGAAGATAAATGAATTTTCCTTGAATTTTTTACTTTGTTCAATATAAAAATGATATATAACAGTAAGGATTCTAAATAGGATGGGGGGAATGATTTTGGACTTGTATTGGGTTACCGCAAGTTTTGACATTCGTTTGCATAACTCGACAATTCGTTTGGTTCCCTGAACATTGACGTTGATTGACAGTTTAAGCTTTTCATCAAATTTCACAGTGGCTGCTGAGTGAATGACGACAGAGACTTCCTCTGCCAAAGTTTGCTGGTCTTGCTCACTAATTCCTAGGTACGGAAGAGTGATGTCGCCACTAACTGGTACTATCTTCTTCAGTACATCAGGATCTTCTTGCCTTATCGTGTCGTAAAGCTGAGAAAAATAATATCCACAATACAAATCACAATGAGCTAAGACAAATGTGCCTTTCCTGAAAATTGAGCTATAAAAACATAGGATGGTACATTTCATTGTACAGCCTTGTTGTTTTTTGAAATGGGGGCACACGACTGAGTGGCACATGAGAAATTTTAGAAAATGTTGATATATTTTAAAATCGTTGTTGAACTCACAGAGTTATCAAGTAGCTCCTCTAGCCGAGCCTGCACGTCAGAGCCAGACTTGGGGCGGATGAGTATATACACAGTTTGAACCTCAGGACATGTTCTGAGTAGTTTTTCGACGGTCGCTTTCCCCAAGAAGCCAGTGGCTCCTGTGATGAAAACGCTTCGATTTTTGAAAAAGGCAGTGATTGGGGTCGTCGGCCGGTCCATTTTAAACGCCCAGTTATCAACGTGGCCGTTAAACGAAGGCTCAGGGAACCTTCGGCAAACACTCCACACTCCGGCGAAACACTCTCGTAGTCCGGTGGTGACGATATTATTCGGCGACGACCAAGACTGACACGGATTCTCCTTCACATCTAACACTATCAATGATGCCCCTTGCTCCTCGTCTTCCCCGTCTACAATACTTCTTTTTCCTCTACTATCACCACGACCGTCTTCCGCTCCCAATTCCTCTGTGCGGCTACCTTGCCTACTAGAACCACTACTGCTCACACAAGACGACGACGGGCCTGGCCGACTACTTTTCCTTCTATTCTTTGGACCTGAGAACATCAAAGTGAGTGAGCAAAAAGAGAAAGAAAGAAAGAAAAATATATACATTACATTACATACTCCTATATTGCTCCGCTTTTTTATACCCTGCAAACGAAACCCCAAATACACACGCATACACACAAATATACATATACTTCTTAAGAGCCGATCTCAAAATGCAAATGCTACGTCACTAGCAACTATATACTTATGTTGCATCATCAAACAACGTTCCCATTCTTCACTTCCGTAGCTATTACATTAACTCTAGATACATGTCCCTATACGAGTGCCAGTGCTAGCAAGAAAGAGCTAGTGCACACCACACAATATAAGCATCATTATGGGACAGTGGTCTTGCTCCCCGAGAAATCCCGGACTCTTACTCGGATCCCTTGCTTTCTCATCCATGTCTCACACATATCGATCCGGTTCTCGCTCTTCTCTCGTTTTGTCTACCAACACGAGCAAAGCATAGCAGACAGAGTATCGAAAAGAGAGCACCATACTTTTACCAATATATACTGCAGCTTCACTATTTCCACTACTTATATAATATTGAAATACATGTACATTTCTGGCTATATTAAACATAGCTTCGCTCACAGACAAAAAACCTTCTGTTTTTTCTCCTATGTCTGTGCAATTGTGATGATGATGATGTGATCAGACGAGCGCTTCTTGTACAACGCTACTTAATTCTTTGCTATATAACACAAACGCAGGTATTTACAATATAACCTGTGAGCAAACTTGCTGAGCATTTGTGTTTTCTTTAAAAAAAGAAACAAAACCCCTACTTTTTATCTTCTCATATACATTATTTGTTCACATGCCTCACTTGTCGTGTCTCCTATTAATTCAATAGACTGCATTAAATCAAATGCTTTGGATTGAATTAGAAATATAATATAATTCAATCCCTCTTACATATCTAACATGCATAATTGCATTGGTCAATTTGACTTTGCTTTGTAGAGATTCCGATGAAATAAACCTGAGAAAAATAGAAACTCCCATATTCTCTAGTTTCCACGATGGAAAATTTCATCCTCCGTATAAAAATGTGCGACCCTATTTGACTTTGACTGAAGGAAGAGGAGAAATAAAAAATGGATTTCAAAAATCAATATCAATTTTTCCTTTGCTTTCTCTTTCCTTGACTTAGTTTTCCTGATTTGCGTTGCGGTTCTCCCTACATTTCATGTCATGAGCACATGACTAATGTGTTAGTCACTCAAAAAGGGAGAATATATAATACTACTCGCATGAGTGATTTGTATCCGTGAACGAATAGGTATACACGCTATAGCTATAGAGTGAACTAGACTAAAATAGCCAGCATTTCCCTCAACAACTGTCTCGGATACCAAAGGTCCCTTTTCTATTTTTTTCTGACATTTATCCGGTTTCAACTGTCCGCTCTCTTGATGAGCCATATAAGTATATGCATATATGGGTTTTTTAGAACTCTCCCTCGTTCATTCCCTCCCATGTTTGCTAGGGTAGCCATACAATATTATAGATGATGTGTGGCTGCGATTGCTTCGTTTTAATTACTGTCTAGCCTATAACCTATATCTGCATTTGCGTCCGTCATCACTTTATTTGCAATGCTTCCACATTTCACATTTGGAAACTGAACAAAAATGATTTCTTTTATTTAAGTTTACATAAAGAAGATGACTGAACTGCCAAAATAAATCAATTTGTACTCTTCTCAATTTAATTTAACCAAAACTCACTGATGCTAGAAACAGTCCGATTGAAAATTGTCAGTTGAATATGAATTCAGTTTCGACTTCTCGTTTGCACAGGAGTAGTTAAAGACGTAGCATATAGTATGGAGAGGAGGAACTCAATGTAACCACGCAAGACGTTTTCAAAAAAGTTTTCTCTAAATCTAAACTGCTATAATAGCAAGGGCACTTATCAGCATTTGAAACTATGTATAGTGATGTGATGGGGTATAAAGATGATGGTGTCTATGTAGCACAGTTGGTCGATATGAAACAAAAACGGGATGCAATGGTGATCGGGAGAAAAGACAAAGATGTTGATAACTCAGATTCATTTCCCATCTGCACTCAGTTTAACCTGAGCAACACGTTCCGAACTGCATGTACAACAACTTGCCAAAGAAAGGAGGAATGTGAGACAATTTTGTAATTTTATTTTCTGATTTGTTTAGTAGATAGATGTAGATGATGATTGATGAGGAAAGAAAAAGTATTGTAGTCAGAAGGGCTAGTGGAAGCGATATGTGGTTATATGGTTGAAGATGAGGCCTTTTTCTGCTCGTGTCATGCAATGACAAATTAGCAAATCGGACTAGCTGTGGTGGTGTCACTAATTGACTGATAACATGACACAAATATTTTTTCTATAGATTTCCCTCTCATCACTCTTTGAGCATGTATCTCTACTCTCTACATACATACATAATTTACCTAAGAGCTAGAAAAAAGCCCTTTTCAAGGAAATCTCGAAAGGCGAGGAAGAAATAAAGCAAACAAAAAGGAAGGAATTCCGTGCTCTAATTAGGCCAAGAGCAGAAATCGTCTAAAGAGTCTACAAGAAGAGGAAAACCACGTTAATTCTGCTCACCTCACGCTCCCAAAAACAATTATTGTGCTCACTAACAATCGAGCAAGCGCACAAGACGTGTGCAGAATGCAGCACATATCGTATCAATAATAGTAATAATAAAAACAACACGCAAAAGTTGACATTTCGCAAGGTCATTTGGCTTAGATTGCGATTAGAGTACAGTAGCGACTCTGACCACTTGAATGAGCACCTTATCAAGTCACCACCACATAGAGCCAGTTAAGGTTACTAATCGCAGAAGAAACTTGTTAGGACAGGCCTTCCCTCTCTTTCATCATCATTGTCATTTTCCTATCACATTTATTTTCTCATGATGAGTCTCTAGACAATGTAACCTTGGGGAAATATAAAATAAAGATGAAAATGCAACGCAATGTTGCATGAGCTTTTTCATTTCCCTTATTTTACATTACGATGATTGCTTCTTCTCCTTCTTGGATTGTGATGTGATGATTTTATCACGGCAGCAGTGGCTTTCGCTTAGCACACTCCTAAGCCTAAGGATATGTGCACGCACATGCATGCATATAAAAATGTACATCTCCACAGTACACTAAACCTATAACTAGTTTCTGATGATTATGACATGACTAAACTAAACTAAATGTCTTCTTCTACCACATATATATATTCATGAAAACTAAAAGCGGATAATCTCTCACGTCACATCTTGTTACAGAAAATTGCTCAATTTTCAAAACCTCGTGCTCTTGAAGTTGACAAACTCGAACTATGAATAATTTATTCATACACACGCTCGCTTCCAATAAGGGCCATGGCTATTAAGGATTAGTACAAAAAAGCAAAATAAATGGCAATGTAGTACTCGAGCCGGCAAGTAAAATATTTTGTTTCGATGCCACTGAACTAAAAAATATAGGCAATAACGAAAACAAACTACTTCAAAACTCAACTTTTTCCCAGTGCTCCACAAAAAAAGAATTTGTCTGAATGGGGCATAACAAAAGTGTACTTACCCTCACATATTTTATTATTGGGGGTCATGAGCTCATTTATACCATCCAAATACATCTTTACCAGCTCGGGGGACAAAGTAAGTTGCAAGTGGGAGGGTGTTCAATCAAATGAAACAAAATATGCATAAAATGCTATCTCAAATGTTGGGAAGAAAAGAGTACTTCCTTTTCTGTTCTCTTTCAATTAGTCAAACAAAATCCGAAACAAAGATGAACTAGATGGCACGATATCATTTAAATAAGCCAATGCGAAAACCACAAACTTAAAGAAATCAAGTAATTAGATTAGAGGATGAACAAAAAAGGAAATGATACAGAGAAGTAGTAAAAGAAAAAAGATGTACGAAAGAAAAAAAGAAATTACATCTAATTTTAACTTACGTTAACCTGGCACAACTATAAAAACAATTTGAAAGACACAAAATGTTTAAAAAAAGAATCACAAAATCTGTTTTTGAGAAAGAAACGGCACAACAAAGTTGCTGACTGCATACAATCAATCAAGTGTATACGTAGGAGTAGCAGCACTAGTGAACAAAGATGAACTGAAATGAGAAGTGGATCTCATCAACAAGAATGCTCCCAAGATCAACGTTGTTGATGAATGGATGAAGCTGCAGAATTCTTTGTTGATAGCTCAGCTAGCGATGGGTCTATTTAGTAGTAGTTTGTAGTATCGTTATCTATCTGAATGCAACTCACGAGTCTATGTTGAGGGAAGTTGACATTCCATAAACAAATGAGTAAAATCCTGAATAACTTCAACCGTAGGAAATGAAATATACATATAAGTAGATATATAAACTGAAAGTGTAGCTAAAAACACAAAACAGATTTTGCAAACAATTGTCAAAAAAGGAACTCAACACACGGAAGAGAGAAAGCTGACAATGTTTACTGCAGAATGGTAGCAAATCGACTGTGCTCCAACAGTTCAAGTGTCGATGATATTTGAAACCCTGAGTGAGAGGTTCCCTCCAAATGACTTGTTATAAAGGGAACTATATACATCACACTGAGGGAATGTTGTCACCTTTGTTGGCATGAGAAGCCCTTCCTCGTTAAAATGGATGGGATACCTACCTCTACTCAAACACACCTTGGGCTGTCTCTAGTCACTCTTTAAAACCGCACAGCGTGAAGTATTAGAGTTGGCGACTAACTGAATCGACACTAGTGCCAATATAAGTACACAGCATCATCATCATCGGTTTACACAGTAGAAGGAAAGTCGTCCAGTTAGTCAAGTCAAGAATAAATATAATGACATAACAAATTTGTAGCCCCACATCAAGGTGGTTAACTTTGATGTAATGCATGTACACCGCCATTAACTTCCACACGTATGTTTCGCGATATAATATGCAGCGGCTTCCGACTACCTCTCTCCTTTCATTTCAACAATAGCAAAGCAACGTCGTCATTAAAGGGAATCAAATATCGTATCAAAACCAGCATAACCATTGTTGCTACTATACCGCACTGCTACACACAGACACACACGTTTTACGAATTGTGCATAAGGAAGAGTCAGAAGTCCTTGATTTTTACACTACGCACATCAAATGCACTTGGATTTGGATTTTTTAAATTTTCCACAACCACCTGTAATCACATCACACTTATAATTTATTATGCAACCGTAATGTAATGGACAATCTTAAATTGTACTGAACATGCAGATTTCTGGGTATAACTAGGTATATGTATTACGCCATGCGCATACCCTGCCATTTTAACAATGTCCATGATAAACGATTCTCACATGATGACGATCATGATATAATCCAAACACACGCTTATATTGACTTGCTCTATACATAGTTGCAGTTGTACGTTCCGTTACATTTGTTCCTAAGGTTGGACAAAACACTGGCATCTTATCTCCGTTTTCATTGCCTGCACTGCATGTCTGTACCGGCTTGTCAATGGCCATTATCATGTGTATCGTTATCAAGGTATGGAAAATCAAAAGGGAGAGAGGAGGGAGAGATTCATGCTAAACCTTCGTCGTCACCATTTTCGGCATTTCTCTGTAAGAGCCAAGAGTGTCTATCAAACACGCATGTATTTTGTGGTTGTGGTGATATGATAAATAGAATAATAGTAATGAAGACTGAATGAGATAACGAAAATTTATTGCAATGCGTCGTTCATATTTTTCTTTTTTGAAGCATTTATGGCAATACTGACCGAGGTATTCGTATTCAAATTCCCTCTGGCTTTTATCGGAAATTATAAAATTATTCAAATTGTTGTCTGCATACGTTTAGCATTGATATGTTCCTCTTAACCCATATACGTAGGTACTCACACACACACATAAACTTTAAGCACTACAATATGGATTCAATATTTTCATTACCTTCATTCCAAGTAAAACAGAGCTCAAACACTGACAAATTGAACGAAATGGGTTGTAAGGAAGAGAGATCTCTTTAGAAATTGCTTCGCATGTGAGAAATAAACTGAGATGACACAAGAACAAAAATGTTGTGTTAAACGTGGTGCCTTTTCGACTTTCCATTCAGCGTCTAGAAATGAAGGAATAAATGAGTAAATGAACCAACAAAAGGGTTACTAATCCTTTTCCTTCACTTCACTTCAATTCCCCCTTTTTGAACTGATAAGTTTCTTGTCAAATTAGATTCAAAACTTCACACAGACAGAGACTTACACACTGACTGGGTCCTATCTGTGTACACATGGATTAAAGCATGCATGAAATGTAACTGTGAGAAGGTGATTATTTTTATGAAAGGAATAGCACATAACATGAGTGTACGGAATGGAATGACTGTTTCGTTTTTCTGCTATGTCATAACTGGAAACTAGTCAAGGAATTAGAGTGACGGTGATACGATGATGGTAATATGGTTTATGGTGATTGTGATTCCGTTCCACTCCCCATATTTATTCAACCCACTCCATTTGCAAGCACACAAAGTTTTTTACGGCATCACATCATCATTCAGCTTTTCTCTCGGTATCACCCTGCACTTCGAATGCTGACATAAGACCATTTTAAGAGGAGTACAGTGCGGTGTGGTGATAGGATTAATATTAACTTTAGAGCAAATATGACAAGTCAAGATGAGCTTACAATGTAATGTTGTATATGTGGAAAGAACATGGCTAATATATGAGTTTAGGTTTGTTAATCATATACCACAACTACTACAAAACCTCACACCAAACCAAACCATACAAAAACCTAACCAGATCTATGTAGTTTGGTGATATTATATTATACGATATGATGATAATGATGAGTGTTACAACGCCCATGTGGCATTCATTCACTCGTTTTCATTGTGGCCACAGGCATACATTCATGAATGTTAACATAAACCAAATACCAAAATGGATGAGTGGAAAATAATACAGAGAACGAACAATTTTTGTCAAACTACCGGTATTCCAAGTAACGCGACCAAAAATTAATGAAATTCATAATGGTAATGATCATATCCAGCATTGTGAACAAAGTTTTTTTCACATGAACTTCTTTTCGCAAGGATTATAACCTGATGGATTAGTGCGGGTGCCATTTATTATCCACCGAAAGCGTTGGAAACGCTATTGCTAGATTATGCTTTCAGTGTTTCAGTACCCCGTCTGTCTCTCTGCTGAAGGAAATTTGACTGTGGACCCCTTGTGACCCCAGGTATGAGTACTGAAAGGTCACATGCATTTTAAATGGCAACAAATGATAATTTTTGTTTGTATTATCAACTGGATTACAATGGAATGACGTTCACACTGATTGTAACCTCAGGTATAAGGGGAGTCACAAGTTCAAATGTACTGCATGACAAATTTTGTTTCTGACTGTCAATTAGAAAATTTAATGTTTATAATTCTAATAATCGGTCAGAACACATGCTTTCGGTAGTTACACGCATCTTTATACGCAAGTTCGTTCTCAAATGCAAAGTTTTCTTGTAGCTGAGCAACGCCTTGGTCGTCATCATTTACTACCATTTGTTCATCATCACCAGAACGTCTTGTCTTGAGCGATCCCAGTGTCTAGAAGGTCATATTATACAGTTTTGGTCATGGAATTACTTGATTCTACTCAGTAACTCTGTCTTGGTCTCTTGAGCTAATGAGTTTTTAGTAAAGTAGTGAACGGATGGATGTATGGAGTAGAAGGGAAGATGAGTAAGAATGAAATGATGCCTAACAAATCCATGTAACGTCTTGTTGTATATGCCAAAGTCAAGCCAACAAATTTGTGTGCACACTATGCATACGTTGCCCCAGTATAATCCCAGTCTGTCTGCAATTGCATGCATATACATATTGAATACTCAAGGATGTAGTGAGTAATGTATACAATGTGTAAACATTCATTTATGCAAACAACCCGACGTTGACATTATGTCATTATAGTTATTTTTCCCGTGCGTCCTGCACCTTTCCAACACTGTTTGTAGTCACCCATAGGAAGCTGTACAACATCCGACAACCAACTACATACCTAGATATATAAACAAAGACTCAGTCGCATGGAAAGATGTGCTCTCAATAAAATTAATCTCGAGTTAAATTAGACTCACTAAACAGGAAACTATAGTAAAACAGATACAGATTCCGCACCAGTAAATTGGCTTTTATGATAACTATCGACTTGTTCACTTGTTTGCTAAAACTTTAACTTACCAAAGCAGATTATGAGTTACGGATTACATAACAGAGATAACGTAAGTAACGTTATACACATTCAACCAGCACATTTAAAAACTTATCGACAAGTCGTCAATCAGGCGTAATTGAAGCTACCAGAGTTTCATATTTACAAGAGCAGCACTCATAAGCAAGTTGTCATCACGATTTGGACTAGTGAATAAATTAAGGCTTACGATTAGATATCTACAATGCATGTTTTAAATCTCAAACGCTCACGACTAGAAATAGAACACAATGCGTCCAGCAGCAACTGATTCAGCTGCTCAAGTTTGAGTTCACTTTTAACTTTGCACAAACAGTTCTTTTTTCGATTTTTTTGCTTTGTAAACTTTGAAAAACCTTTCTTCCTTTACTTTGTCATTTTCTACAACCTGAAGCTGATCCAATTAGTTACAATTAGGCATAGGTGTCTACACTTTAAACCTGAGTATACCGGCGTGTCCCTTTGTTTCTTTAAATATGTTAGTAAAATAAATCTGCTTTTATAAGTTTTCCAAATAAATTAAATACGTATAACATACAAAGCACATAATTACAATTTCTTCAAACTCAATAGCATGTCAAATCATGGACTGCTGACTCAACTGTTTGAAAGGACTAGAAAGTAAGATATGAAATAGGGACGACTTTCCAAATGACATGCAAAACATGACATATCAAGGCGGCTAACGAACCGAGAACAGGACTGTTTGTATACTACAAACACATTGTGTAAAAGGGGATAGACGATCAACGATATGCATAAGGTTAAATGCCTGGATGATCGTGCCACTCGATTTTCAGTATACCTCTCCATGCATTTCTCTCGCTTTTGAATGAAGTAACGCCGCAGAGGCTGCAGCTTAGTACACTACCTACATAGGTAGCATAGCAGTCATGTATTGACAACCATACATTTTACCCGTGTGTGACTCCTTTCCCTCCCAGGTTTTTGACAAGTACACTAGTCTCTAACCGGATGCTTTCATTAGTGATGACGGAACAGTCAAAACGTAATGAAATATACAAGCAGCTATTCTATAGTTATGGTATCATGTCCAAAGTATAGGAAGCAAAGAAGCAACCCTTTTGTTATGGCTAATCTTATTCCTTTCTCCAGTTTTGTTGTTGATGCGGTTTTTTGTGCTATTGGAGCAGAGCGACAAAAGAATGCATAGATTGCGCAATATTATAGCGATATACTCACGATCAGTGTCAGTGTGTTATAAGACGATTGTTAAACAAGTGCACATGCAAATTAATCGGTTCATTTGTAATAGCTAAAGGGGACGTGAAATAAATTCAAAACCAAAATCAGTTGAACATAATCATATATACTGTAACTATACATATGCATATGTATATGTATAAGATGGAAACCAGAGTTTAAACTGAAAATTTTACGAGTTTACTACCAAAATCAGCATCTCTTAACTCACTCATAAACGCATGCAAAAATGGAAGAATTGATACATGCATTAGCTATTGATTGATGTTATCTAATAGTACCAACAAATGAAATTTTTTGCTTTGTCATAGTTTATTTTCTATAGTGCGTTGAACAGAGAAATGGAATGAGAACAGCGCTTTCAAGCGCAAATGAAACTAAAAACTACGCATCCGTGACTATGCAAATTCTCGTTACAAAAAAAATGATACACTCTTCTTAGATTTAGGGGAATGATGTTTGGATGTAAGTATATATACAACCCGAAACTTTTTCAACTTGTTTTGAGTAGTCAATTTTACAGGTCTTTTACATAGGATATTGTTGTTTCTTTTCATCTGGCCCTGTCGTCGAGAGTTTTTGTTATGGTTTCCTTCAAAACAAAATGGATGAAGCTTTATATTTCTCACTTAATGATCAATCATAATTTAGAAGGAAAATGTGAATTTTTAGTAATTGCGCAAGCTTAATTTACGTTAGCACCTTAAAAAGTCTCTTAAGATGGATTCGGAATGATAGTAGTTGTTTCATCAAGGTACTGACCTTGCGTCTTTTGTTTATTGCCTAGTTCATAACATGTACTCAGTATATGTTAGAAACCAATTAGTCAAACTGGGACTTAATTGATAATTAAATCGGATTCTGGGTTTACAGACAGAATTATTAGAAGCATCTTGTTTACTTACTGCTTGTGAGATTGTATGCATTGTTTCAATTAGCAGTATTGTAGTATTGGTGTTCAATTTTCATGGAAATATTTGACAGCTGGAAATCCCACCTCTTTCTGCTTTCCAAAATAATTCAAAAACGTGTGAAATCATGCAACCGTATTAGGAAAAAACGTCTAAAAAAGAACGTCCAATTGCATAAACGTCCAAAGATAAAACATCCAAGGTTAAAAACATCCAAAAGTCAAAAAGGTCCAAACACAATAACATCCAATTGACAAAAATGTCCAACAC
>JAANSM010001299.1:0-19499 GCA_036850725.1 Orchesella villosa | reverse complement strand
TCGAAGGAGCTTAATGATTCCATGCATAATTACATGCATGTAAGATGGTCCTTAGGAGGCATTTTCAATTATTTAAGGGCATAAAGTTTGGCAAGTCACGCAATGGCTTTTAGCTTTTGTCTTGTTGTTTGTGCAAAATAGTATGCCCAAAAGTACATACTATTGCATTACATGTGAACTAGTCGAAGATATTTGTGACACTCATGGTAAACTGAAGACGATTTAGAATTCTGACATAATGTGACTGTAAAACTTACATTTGGAAACGAATGAACCAATGTCTTTTTATACAAAGACTCGATGGAACATTTTTTCAGGGAACAAAGACAACTTTTTTTGTCTAACTTCAAACATAGAGTTGCATTCGGAAATTGCAAGAGAAAATTTCTGTGAGAAACCAAACTATCTTGTTTGAAACAACTGCATACTTTTATTTTCCCAAGTGTTTCAATATAAAGGTTACTTTTTATACCTAGCTGCACGATTGCCGATATGTATTAAGGAAATTGGTTAGATAATGTAATCTTTCTTTTCTTTCTGAAATGTTCAGTTGAGGTAATTGCTTTAGGTGCATTACTAATTCAGTTCTCTTTCCATGACCTTGTCGTGATGCAAGACGATATTTTTGCACAAAAATGTTGTAACTTTTGTGTTTTCTTTTGTATGCTTGTTTCTTCATGCTTTAAAGTGTGGATTATGGTAATGTTAGTGAAAACAGGCAAGTTGGTTTTCCAGAAGGTTTCTCCACATCCAAAATTCCAAAATGCTTTCACCCGTTCCGCTGAATAGGACAATTAGCTTACACACTTTCTTTCTTACCTTGAGCCTTGAAAATAATTTTTTTTTGTTCAACATACAAAAGTATATATCATGGTACAATAGAATCCTTTACTTTCAAAACTTTATTCAGTTTAGCATCGTTGTTCAATGAACATAATAATATGTTTTTATTGGAGATAAATTACTTCTTTTTTTACAGCGTACGTACGTACATGTTATTTCTTACAGTCTATTTACTTACATATACCTTAAATCTTGTAACTACATAATATTAGATTGGTTCAATTGAAATTTATCAACCGTAAATATTTAGATTAAAAGCTTATATAATATTATACTATTACATCAATTACATGGCGAAGTCGAAGTGCATCTCATCATCACATTGCGTTATATCACCTGGATTTTAACTGAATTCTCTATTTTTACAGCCCTTCAAGCAACTACGAAAACTACGAATACAAATATCATGTCCATATCTATAACTTTTCGAGACTACGGCAAGACAATGCATAAAGTCATGTATTAATAGTAACCTAATCTAGCCAGTAACCCTTTTTAGATGTCAAACTTCAAAGCAAGTAGCAAGGTGTAGTATTTTTGTGTGATTTATCATCTATCTTTGACTTAAAATTGGAGACATAAAACATAAGTTCAACTTACTATATTTAGACTACGACAAGACAATGCATAAAGTCATGTATTAATAGTAACCTAATCTAGCCAGTTAAGTAAACCTTTTTAGATGTCAAACTTCAAAGCAAGTAGCAAGTGTAGCATTTTTGAGTGATTTATCTTTGACTTAAAATTTGAGACATAAAACATAAATTCAACTTACTATATCTTACTTTTACGTACGTACGTAATATTCTCCTTCTCTCCAGTTGAATCCCATCTTCAAAGGAATACTGTATACTGCGAATAGGTGGGTCTCATTCTCATCCATAATTGTCAGTTATATATTTTCCTGGCCGAGTTAATATCGGTGGGTTGCTGATTTCTGGAGTATATAATTCATTGAAAGTATCATACCAATTTGGATCTCGTTGACTCATACATTGATTGTTCTATACGATTTGGATCATTTCATGTATACACCTTTTAAACTTTAGATCACATATTTTGGCTAATATTCACATGGCAGTGATCTGTACAAATATGTACAGCGTTTATAAAGAGAAATATTTTCATTTAAACATGCATATTATTTGATTGCGTGAAAGTGAAGTGTATGCTACTGTAGATACGACTACACAGTCACTCAAAAATGTGGTCAGTATTTAATATTGAAATGAGAATGAGATTATTTATGAGAATCTGTTATTATAGGATAGTTAATTCAACGATTAAATTCAATTTAAAACTTACAAATCAGATTGAATGGTATCTAATATTGCTACGATTATAAAAATTTCACAAAAAAAACTTTTAATTGACTTTTGACTTATGCATACATATACTAAGACAAGACACTAATTCAAACTACAACAAAATTCGGAAGCAAAAAGAAAGATTTAACTAGAATCAACGAACAAAGTTAGTTTTTTGTGGATTTAAGTATTAGAATTATGGGCAGTTGTATTAGCTTCATACGACCATCATAATATTGCTATTTAAATATATTGTTATATTATTAGCTTCAATAGCTCCTGATTTATTTCCTGAAAAGTAAATAAGAACATTTTTTGTGAATATAATATTTATATATGCCTTTAGATATAGTGTTTAAAGTTTATCATGTACATATTTTCACACGTGCGTGTGTACCATCGTAATTGTCAAACCGAGCATTAAACAGTACTCTTATGTAAAACCTAATATATATATACATAGCTATAAACCCATTTCAACCCTAAGGTATTTGGATGGAGACATTTTTTATATTGGAGTCAGTCGCTTTTCGCTAACTAAAGAGCAGTCAAAATTACACACACCCAAATTGTGTATAATATTATTATTTTTTTTATTGAGTTAATATATAGGGCAATTGTGTAATAATATTATTTATAGCTAATAGCTATTTAGCTATATATTGGTTATCAGTATCAGCTTAATTGAGAAGAAGCCTTTATAGGTGCATTGACAAAGTTGTGTCGTGACTTGTGACACACTCCTGTCCGTTTGATTGAATTCAATGAATTGATGGTTTTCTGAAATTTTGACGTAGTGTCGTCTACAATATCGTTGTTAATATAAGTCTAATATATTTACATCTTTAATAACAAATAAAATTGATAGAAGATGTATATTATTAGGTATGTCTGGAAAAAGTCATGTGAGACAGGATCAAAAGATACACTGTTAGCTGTCTTGATTTGATTTGTTTAATGATGTGACATCAATCAATGGCTGGGCACATATTGCTTAGTAATTTTGGTGTCTGTAGTAAAAATTTTTAATTTAGTACATAAATTTCTGGGTGTGGATAATCAATTAATTATACTGAATTTTTAATTCGTTTTGACACTATTGACACCAATAATATTAAGATAATCAAGTAACACACAATACTCTGTTATCAATATCCCCTGTGCTTGTCTACTTTACTGCATGACCACACGTACTAAAAATATACGTTTACTGAATCTACCGTAAGAGCAAATTTAATTGGTGTTGATAATTATTTTTTTACCGTCTATATTTGGCATTTTTATGCAACGGTCTTATTTTCTGATTCCGATTCTGAATTGGAGTTTGGATGTTTAAACGCCACAGTAAGAGACGAAACCTCGTAAAAATTTGCCATTTTCATTGCTTACAAATACAGTTTGCCAGACTATACATCCATGTAGGCGAGCATTTGGCGACCATTCTTCTAATTGACTGACCTACAGACAAGCCTTTTCAAGAAGTTCGTTTTATTGAAAACAGAGATAGCAAGAGATTAGTTAAGATGTCGATGTCGATCTCGTAGTAACGCATATAAAAGCTTCAAGAAGACAACGCAACGTCGTCAGCACAAGGCGAAACAATGTCAAGGACGGTTGGAAATTCTTTGACATGATCACTGCTGTTAAAACCTTTTAACTTTACGAGCCAAATGAATGCTGCCACAGTTTGTCATCAGGTTAAATTAGACAGAGACCAGGATTCATTTTATCATCGTATGTTTTATATGTATAAATTCACTAATGCAATCCAATGTTTTGCTGATACGCCATTTCTTTTAAATGAAAACTTTAATTGTGTCTTGACTTGTCGTATGGCACGTGTAATCGCATATGGCAAAGGTAATTAAGTTGATACACTTGCCCAAATGTATCGATTCAACCAACTTTGTNTAAGTTGATACACTTGCCCAAATGTATCGATTCAACCAACTTTGTAATCAGTTTGTATTTTAACATTTTTAACTGATGATCACGTATCAACTGGTTTGGTTTGATTAAAAGGTACGGTGTACCCACTTCACTCGCCACCCTAATCAATTCAATGTTTCCAAGAAGAGCTATAAAGATAAATGTCGCAGATCGCAGATCACCAGGGTTCATTTAATATCATATTAAAATAAGACTGCGAGGTGTCGGCAAGTCTCTCAAGTCAAAGTCAATTTTCATCAATGCACATTATTTTGCATTAGAGAGATATTTTTATTCATTTTTTGAAACTGTATTCAATATTCAATACGGAACATGTGTGTCACCAACAGACTTTGGCCCGAGCTAAATAATGATAAGATGTTTTGACTAATAATTCCAAAGCTATACATATATGTGTATATGTTTGAGTTCAGAAGAAAACTGGGGTTCATTTCTTTATATACACATCATTTAAAATTAAGCTACATAATTATGTATATTTACAAGGATTAAAAATGCAATAGCAATTGGCAATCAATACATATGCTTATTATCTCATATAAAGCTGTTGTATTATCTACTAATAAACATAAGGGAATTTCAAATGAACAACTGTCTGTACTAAGCCATAATATTAAATAATGTTTGATTTGATAAAAATTAACTGAAAAAATCTAACTACATAATATTGATATAATTGAGTGATTTTCAGAAGAAAACTGGGGTTCATTTCTTTATATACATATCATTTAAAATTAAGCTACATAATTATATATATTTACAAGGATTAAAAATGCAATAGCAATTGGCAATCAATACATATGCTTATTATCTCATATAAAGCTGTTTTACTATCTAACTATAATAAACATAAGGGAATTTCAAATGAACAACTGTCTGTACTCTGTACTAAGCCATAATATTAAATAATGTTTGATTTGATAAAAATTAACTGAAAAAATCTAACTACATAATATTGATATAATTGAGTGATATACACAGAACGGGATATGGTCCACAGTGCCTCATTTAAACTAGAAAATATTACTTTAGCAAATTATGCAGCCATATAATATCTTGTATATATTATCCATTTAAAATTTATCCTATATATGAAGAATTCACTTTACCAGATGATAACCTTAATCTATACTTATATTATGGTGAGTATAGTGAGATATAAGTTTCCTCTTCCTTTTTTTTACTCCGCACACACTCTCATATAGCACATTCATCCACCCATATTATTTTTTTGTAATAATCATATTCCATGTACCAGCCGGAATAAAACATTTTATTTTTATGATACTGTACGTACGCAGAGAATCAATTGCTTTCACCAAACAACATTCATTTCATAAGTGTATCACAAAACTATTTCAAAGTCTTGAAATAGACCCGGACTATATAAGCTAGTCCTCGGTGGGCAGTCTTTCAATCTTTTCCACGATTTCTTTTTTTAAGTATTTATTATAAATTTAAAAACAAATCCGATGTTAAATCAAATGAGAGCCAAATTAAAAATGCGTTTCATTTTCATAGTCATCATGAGTCGATGTCAATCTACTGGCATTCTGCAATATATTTGTATGAACTCTACTTTCTTTTTTATATTGATTATTGTATATCCTTGTTTTTTCTTCCTATTTTTTTTAAGTTTCTACCCAACTTTTACCATTAAGGACAACCACACTCCTCCACAATCATTTTGGGAAGGTCCCTCTTGATAATATTCAAGTCAGGCCCAAAATAGATGAGAGACATGGGTGCAAATTTTGTGGGAGCGCAACAAGGATGTGATCCCACTCAAATTCGCTTGTCCTTCCGGTGTCCTCCGGTACTCCTCTAGAACATGAGTATGATAATTGAGGAAAGTATCCGGTGTCCTATGCGGGCCGCCACAAGAGCCCCGACAATAATTAGCATAATAACCTCTCGGTGCAATAATCCAGTCATCCCAATCCAAATCTTTGAAACTAATGTAGAACCTTTGTTTACAACAGTGTTTCACTCTCGGGCTACACTCCAGAGCTCGTCGTCGACTTCTCTTGAAGTTAGGAGCGGACTCGGTTTCCAACACGAGGAATGGCATCTCCGTGAAATTATCTACTTTGCTCCCCGCCGGAGTGTCACCTTGACTCAAATTAGGTTGATCGGAGTAATAATCTGTGTTGCTGCTGCTACTATCGTAGTCATTATTCCAGTCAAAATGATTTGGTTTGGCCAAAGACATGTCTACATCACTGGTTTTCCTTTGTCTCCTTTCCGAAGAGGAGTCGTTGGGCTGAGGTTGAGCACCATTTTCATCACTATCATAATCATCATCATCATTCCCATCAGTAGGATTACGAGAAATCACAGGAGTATTCTCACGACTGAAGATAATGGGTTGGATACAGTAGCCACAGCCAGTGCAGTCGACCAAGAGCGTGAGTTTGTCTCGATGATTGTGGTGACTATTGGCGTGTCGAATCCTGTGCCGGCTTTGTTTCCCATACCATTTTTGAACAACACTTGTGACATCCAATTTTTGCCAACCCAAAGCGTCCAGCGAAATGGCTCGTTTGACAACTAGCTCCAAATCCACGTCCTACACACCCAAACAAAAACCCATGTTGCTCATTAGCCAAACCTGTTTGATGTAAGACAAGAAGCCATTACACTGACGCCAAGAGGCTGTCAACAAAATGCAATTTTCGTTGGCCGATGCGTTTCATACTGATTCTGATTATGCATAGCCAATGTTATTATATATTATTTTTTCATAAGGGAGGATTCCTATATTGCTACAAAAAAAAGCGATAAGATGATGAGGACGCCAGATTACAATGGTGATAGTTAAGTTGCACCTAATATGCCCATATCAATGATTATGGAACAAATATAACGAAATACTTGTAAAATAGAAAATAACCACATGCCACAATTAGAAATGCACCACTAGATATTTTATGAATAGGAATGTAATAGCATGACTAAGCAGGTATTCAAAAGTGTATAAGCCAGGGTTCACGGATCTTTAGCAGCGCAATACTAAAACTACAACTAGTAGATTAAATTACTACCTATGTGAACTGCTTTAATCTTTCCTACTAAATAATCCATTCCATTGTTAGAAATGACGAGTCGGTTATGAATTTGCCCATTGAAAAAATAGCTAACTTTGTTTTTTTCACTACACGCTTATAGGGACTTTACTATCAGAAACTCTAGCCGTTCATCGCGATTGCTTACAATAATCTGACCTTTACAGTACCTTTAAGCACAGCTAAAGGATGAGGCATAGTATGCGAGGTTGGTTATTCCAAACAACGGGATCACAAAATGTAAGATCCACGTTCTCCTCACCCCTTAGATCGCTGTGAACAACGAATAAATTTGCTGTCAGGTATTCCACAAAAAAGATATTCGTCACAACGTCAAGAAAGAACGTGCCCTATTCAATGCCTTAATAATTTTGAAACCTTCACATCGTTGTACAACATCATTTCCTGTATAATTCATCATGTGTCGAACACTGATGGGCCACCGGTGACTTTATGCACGCCTCCACCTAATCGTTTTTCATCTTCGCTTAGAGAGCCAATCATAAGCACTATTGCTCGTCTTTCGTTTTCTTTTTTCTCACTCGAGAGCCAATCAGAAGTCATCGTGATGAAGACAGAGAAAACTTCTGTGATACAGCAGCAGAGTGGAAATTTGTTTTTTTTGGAAGTGATCATGAAGTATAAGTATTATTGATTAATTGCAAGTACGACACGATAAACAATAGATAATGGTAGACCGTTCATGTAAACTGAAGGAATTAAACTCTAAAATTACAAGATTTTCTTTAATTCCGGAGTTTTAAGCTGTCTGGTTTTTTACGCATTCCTATAACCCAAGGGCATTCAATGCAATGCAATGAGGTTTCCTAAAATTCCAAAATTCTACACTTATGCCTGTGATGTCTAATAAAAACTTATCTTTAAAAATCGTTCGATTTCTACCGCGCGGAACTGCAAGAAATCGAATATGATACTTTGTTGCAGCTCTGCCAATTAGATATCGAAAGAATTGTAAGGATAAGTTTTTCATGAAAAGAGTTTGGCTTCTCGGTTTCAGTGGATGACATTTTAATAGTTTTATTTAGCGTCTAGCTTAGCTTAGGATAAGTTTTTGTTATAAATTTGAGCCTTTTTACTGTTCAATTATTTACTGCCAGGTGATGCTAACATTCTAGAAAGTACACTTTTCATGTTGCTAGTTTCTACGTTTAATATGTTGCGGATTTATATTTTTTAAGTACACCACTAAATTGATGCCAATGATTATGATAACGTGTTCACATTTACATGTACGTGTCTACAATATCTTTACATGTGGAAAAAGGAGACCAGTTTGCCAACTTCCTCAAAGGGACTCGCTTAATAACTTTTTAAATGTAGCACAAAAAAAACCTTTTCCCTTTGAATTAAACAACTCGTATCTGATCATACCTTTTTTATTTCAACCTCCCGATTTTCTTCACTTTTGATTAAATCAGTTTAAATAAAAAAAGGGATTGAGGCATAAAAAGCGGGTTGGATGATTGGACCCTTTAATTGTAACATGTATAATTTAATCTAAAAATTTCTTTTTATTTTTGTTACTACCTATCCCAATGATTGAAACGGCATCGATGAGAGTCATTATAACCATGTTAATAATTATCGAGGCAGTGGGGGACAATATAAGGAAGTTGAAAGGATATAAAAAATAATTTTTTCAAACAAAAAACTATACTTACCTCTCTTTTAAGATGCACCGTTTTAGGGTGGTTTTGGGAGGCATGGGTAGAAAAATTGGTATGAACTTGGAAGATATAAAGTGTGATCATTCCTTTGGGTGTAAGGAGATGACTAAAGTGGCGTCCAATGGATGACCTGTAATCCATTTTCACCCAGAGATGAGCTTTTTTCACTCTCACGCCAACCCCAAATGCTTGGCTACCGGCATATGAGAAAGTAAGCAAGGTGTATCCGTTTAGGACTGGTCCTGTGAAAGCAGAAAGTAGAATTTCATGTTAACATCTTAATTTCCACCTTCCTCCTGTTTCTATTTTTTCTATTTCAATTTAACATTCAAAATTCAAACTCATTCATTTTTTTATGAAGGTATACATGAAACGGGAGAAACGCTTGATTGAGAGTTCATTTTAAAACCTCCTCTTTTACTCATGTTTAAACTTTATTTTAGTTCCTTGTTTGAGTTGAAGGTTACGAAAAAGGTTCTATTTCTTCCCATATAAACGAAATGGTAAAAAACTAGCGGTAGAAAATGTGATGTGATAAGAGATGTGATAATATGTCACGCCAAAAGTATGAAATACGGTCGGCCCGTGTGTCGGCCTGTCTAAAGTTTTAGAGTAGATAGGTCATACATATATGCAAACATTCTTATATGTATATATTATGGTTCTCTATGTTAATGTGCTCACTTAGAAAAGGTCAGTCAATGATTTATGGGATTGCTCTTTTTCATGCGATCAAATCAAGCAGAAAAGGCGAGTGGAAAAGGCGAAAATGAAATCAAATAAAAAGTTTATAAAGAGAGAAACCCTTTTTCTAAATTGTCATCTTGTCTCACGTTATCGTTCTGCGATTGTGACATGCAGCGAGACATTATGTCGATGAAAGAAGCTGTGTGTGCCGATCCTATTTCATTTTCATGCATTTTTATGCATGCATAAAAAATCTTACTATATTTACATTTACACACACGTACACATTCACATGCATTGAATTGATGGTATGGTTTTACATATATTATATGCTCATGTGTGTTGTATTGCATTGGATATTAGATTTGGATTTGGATGGAGCACGAAAAAACTCCAAGATTTACTTTTTCCTATTAGGTCAGCCATCAAGAACAACATTATTATCATCAGCAGCATTTTCATGTTGAGCTGTCACCTAAAAAGGCTTTTATAGAGCAAGAAACGAGAAAGAGCAACATGAACAAGAGAGAACACACATGACAAAAACTCCTGGTTTGTATGTAAATGTTAAATGTGTGTGTGCATGCAACAACTTAATATTTTTTCCTATGCATTTCACTTTGCTTGTAACTTGTAATTGTGATTATTTTTCTTTACGATAAAAATCGTTACAGAACTTTTTTTCCCCTGCTATATATGCATCTCTACTTCATTTAATGCAAAACGTAAACTTTCCAATCTAAAAAATCCAACTAAACTAGAACCTCGCAACATGGTCGCAACCAAAAACTCTACTTCCATTCCTTTTTTATGTGCTTCCAGAAATAAAAAAAATATTTTCGACAGGTGTCGGGCGTCGGGCTTCAATGTAAAAGGAGCGAGCGCTCCATATCCCCAACTCATAGTAAATTAAGCAATCAGTTGTGATTATTAGCATTAGCATCAGATTAGATTTTTTATTGTGTCAAACAAATTACATCTTCTTATAAATTAATGCATTATGATCAGCCATATAAATATATATATTATACTAGATTATATGACACCTGTACTGATGCATATATATACACAATTTAAATATATATATATATATATCCCTCATTTTTAAGCCACTCCACTTGTTCGAGTGTGGCGTGCAAAAAGAAAAGAACACTATCATAAAAAATGGTATGATTGACCAGCCCTATAGTCTAGACACTTATATACCTACCGAAAGGAAAAAAGAAGATGCATATGGATAGAAAAAAAGTGTCGAACTGGTTTTTAAAAATCAGAATACAGGCCACCAGCGAGAAACCCCATCACAATTACTTATGCATGCATATACCTGCTTATGAAATTATAGCTACACGATTACACTTTACATTAATACACATTTCACATCTCTTGTCTCTCTCTCTCTCCGTTTTTTCTTTTCTTCTTATGTGTCCAAGTCCATCCAAATTATCTTGGTAAAAAATCAGTTTGGTGTTTGTGTTTGTAAATCAAAACGACAAGAACACAAGGGCCAGAGAGAAGATCAGAGCCATCACATAATCATCCTCATCTTCTCTCCGACCTACACCGACTCTTAAGGAAGATGGAAGAGATGAAACCTCTTTGCTTTTCTAGTTGCCGGTTTGTATTTAAATGTTCTAATTTGTGGATAATAAATTTTAATGTGAATACGATTTGTCTGATTCTGGTTAATCTTCTTGTAAAAGAGAGAGAGAGAGAGCAAGAGAGAAATCCGACATGATCCGAAAGTATCAAGAGAAAAAAAAGTTGAAATGAACTGAACCCCTGGCGTGAGCTGCACGTTATTTAGCTTGCAACTAATTTGCATACAGAGTTGAGTCACCCCATTTAGCTATATAGCCATTGTTCTTGTTCCCACAATCTTGGGCTTATATCTCTTCAGTTTCGTGACTGCCGATGCCGACTCCGACTCTACCTATATGTTCTTCTCTTGTCTGTCGATGAGATGGATCGGATGGTCGATGCATCGTCCATCCTAATAATATTATGAACATGATGCTGATGAGTGAGAGAAACAAAAGAACGTTTAAAACTATAAAGATTCAAGTGCATCATTTCACTTCCAAAAAGGTTGGTTTACTGCTGTTTCGATCAGTGACAATGAGAATGAGAAGAGGAAGACAATATAAAGTGGTCCTCCTAGTCCTGTTATCATATCATTTCGGCTCTTGCTTAAAGAGCTTTTCCATGCTCCTTTTTTGATCCTTCCATGCTTCAACATAATAACTGAAACTCAACATTTATATATTGCATAACATATGCACGATCTTCATCTACTTCTGCTACGATATGAGTCAGCGATAGAGACAGACCTGCAATTACTTTCTGTTCATGACTGAGGGTGTTGCAGACAGCGTGGCCGTTATGTTGACCTACCAGTTAATAGTAAAAAAAGATATATAATTACGCTAGACTTTACTACTACTCATTTGCATTTTACGCATGCAATCTCATGCATCATTTTTCAACGTGTAACACACAGCCACAGCACATGACACCCATGTAAATTATTATTCCGTTTAATCCCTCCGCCAAACTAGTGTAAGTATTGATTACTGATCATAAAAGTGCAATGGATAATGAGAAGTAAGTGAATTGCTTATAAATTGCCTAGTTTGCTTCTTCTTTAGCTGTAAAACGACTTCATTTAGGAATATTTCTATGAAAAAGTATAATAAAAAGTTCCAGATTTCTTATCTAGTTGCTCCATTTTCATGGAATTACTTAACTTTCCAGACTTAGCTTTTTATTATTCCTCTTGAATCCACCTCAAGTCGGTCATAAAGTATATATGGAAGGAAATGCAGGGTAAAAAAATTGCCTTGAAATTGCCTGCCAAACCCCCATAAAATGTGGGTTTCACACGGAATCACAAGTTCAGGAAGTACTTCAACTTTTAACTGGCTATTTACATGAATTAGTATGTATATAGCTCCGTTACTTTACTACTACTCAAAAGAAAGTTGCTGAGAGCTACCTTTTGCTTACAACTTTACAAGCTTTTATAATTCATAGGCGAAAGTAAGTTGTAAGAAGCAAGTAGCAACCCTTGAGCTCTTGTCAATTTTTTTACCTGCCTACAGAACCGGTCCATTCCATATTCCATATCTGTGGACGTGTGGACTATATGGCTAATATTATTATGAAATAGATGAAAAGGTTGCAATTTGCATGTGCTATAGCCTATAGTAGTACATATGTAAATTGATGTAAAATGTAGAGACTTGATCAATTATTGCGTGCCTTTAATATATTTTGTAAAATTCTACCGAAGTGTTTACCCTGAAAATCCATTAATTGCTTTATAAATGAATTAAATGCTATAATAATTACATTAAATTTTCTGATTCCAACTAAAGACATTTCAACATTCCTCTTCAACTTTTGCTAGTAAAGTTTCAAGGAATGAGCATGAACCTTAGCCGCTTTATTCCTCACCTGGCAGGTGTTCCTCTTGTAAATTCATCGCACTGCAACTCAATATGCAACACAAAAGCAGCCACCACAATGAAAAAAACTAAACAGCAATGCATATTCGTTTTTTTTCTTCATTTGGATTTTGGATTGGCCAGTTTTACCAAGAAGGAAAAAGGGAATATTATTATGAATGTATAAAATGTGTATATATGTAATGTAATCCCATTTACGATTTACCTTTAGAAGAAAATTATCAGAGCTGCAATCAGAGAGCACCTCCCATACATAATAATGAGATTATTATATGCATGCACCCTTTTGACAAGTTTACCAAAGCTTTGGGACGAGAGAGTCGTCTGCATAATCTGGCAATTTGAGTGCAAAAATTGTGCAAATACATGCATACTCTTACCCTCAATGGCTAAAACAACATTAAATGTATAGCACCATTAGACTTATATTGACCATTACACTTTACATTACAAACATTGTATTTAAAAAAAGGAGAAAAAAAGAGCAAGACTTTGGTGTGGTGCTGTGCGGTAAACGCCTCCAATGCAATATACAATTCATATAAAATATGTTGAAGTACGCTTCGAATTAAAATGCCTCAACTTCAATCTTTTGGAAGAATGGTGAAAGACGGACAAGGAGCAATAAAGGGACGTTTTTTTTAAATTAATAAACATTCAAGACATGTAAGGAAAGGCCATGATGCCATGTGACTTTCAGAAGAAAAAAAAATCAAAGTGCAGCAGTATAATAAAATTTGCTAGAAATTAGATATAAGATAAGATCTGTGTGCATGAGCATGAGCATTTAATCCAGAGAGAGAGAGAGAGGCAGATGGAGAGAGAGTTAAATACAAATCAAATCAGAACCAAGGAGAAACAGTCGCATGCCATATAATAAAAAAACTGTGCATGCATTTTACATCTTATATATATCTTATGAAATGATAAGGTAATCAAGTACATGAACGTGTGCACCATCAACCATCATATCCCCATCCAAAAAGGGAACATCATCAACATCATCGCATCCACTCTATCGACTCGAGAACATGACTAACTATATAACCGTGCACTGCATTTTCGTCTGCGAAGACTGCATGCAATAATGTGTGTTGCAGAAGATGATAAATTCATGGTCTGCTCAGTGCTCTCCCCGTATGCAGCATAATAATGACCAATCACCGAATAAGGAGAAAAGTGAAGAGAGAGAGAGAGGTTGATAAAAAGAGTCATCAAATGATCATGTCATGATGATCATGACTTGCCTTTGTCTGGGAAAGAAATGATTTCCGAAGTTTTGGCATAATTGGCCACGCCTGTCTCCTCGTCTAGTAGACTGGTTGCTGAGCTACTACTACTACTGATGCTGCTATTATTAGCGTGACTCTGACTGTGGCTAAGTACATGACGCTCATTATTGTTCCTAGCGCCGGCTCCGTCTCCTGAAATGGAAGATGAAGAAGATGATGATGAAGGGGAGTCAGGATAGTTGAGGTTCTCAGTCCGTCTCAAGGTTTCCAGAACGAGGTCTTTTGAGATCTTATGAGCCATGTCCACATGAGGTTTCTCACTGAGACCAAGTCGCTGAAGAATTTGCACTTTGATGAACTCTCGACGAAGTGAGTCCTCACCGGACATGGATGAAGAAGAAGATGATGCTGATGATAATGTATCACTATCTCTACTGGACACTCCTCCCCCTCCCCCACCACCAGTTCTTGATGATGAGCTCCTCTCATTTCGTACAGTTCTACTACTCCTACCACTTAAACTATAGTTATCACTGCTACTACTCCCGCTACTAGCTGCCCCCTCTTGAAGTCCTGCTCCAGCTAGCAGAATGCAAAGGACTAAAGGGAAATAATACAGTAATAAAAATGTCACCTTGTATTTGTGACCATGGAACATTATTCTCTCTTATCCAACCCTCAAGGTCGTCGCTCTGTATTTTCATGAGGTACAAAATCAACCATATAAATCACTGCCAATCATCCGATCAATGGAACTTAGGGTATATTTTGGAGGATTGAAGCACACACCACAACACCACTCAACACCACCAATTCATTTAACTGGAGTTCATAAGTAACCTTTTTCATGTGCTTCCTTCAACTATCTTTTCTTTTTTTGAGTAGGCACGTGGGTTTACTATTATTAGCGAGGAACAGCCACGTTTTTCTTTTCCTTCTGCCTCCACACTGGACATGAAATCATGAACACACACACATGAGAGCTCTCCACACTATTGGGAAATAGTTGGACACTTCTTGACTATGTCACAATTATCTAATAAATGTGTCATGTCATTAGTATATATTGTAACTATATACTATATATCCACTTCACATCACCAAAATCTTTGATCAGATAAAATTGCTCATTGCAAAAATATGGTCTGTCGCCTGTCTCTCCTCGGTGTGAGACCTTGTTAGCAATAATTGCACACACACACTCTCATTCGTCTGCATCCATTTATATATTTATATATAACAAAAAAAACTTTCTGATGATCGATGTATTTTTAAATGGTATTTATATTATTAGATGAGATGATGAATCTAGGGTGAACATAAAGTTTACAATAAACTCGAGTCAAGCCAAAGCCAAGTGACAGGAGAAAAGAGAAGACAAGGAGTTGTGAGTTTGTGAGTCGTGAGGGGCTTAAGTAGACGGCCTCGACAACGAGATGCGATGTGATGCGATGATGATCTCTTCTCTTTACGACTGTCTTCTTCTGCTGCTATGTATTATGTGCAACAGAACCAACCACAAAATGCATAAATTGTCAAACATCAAAGTAGAGTGCTTTTGGTACAATGATCATGTTTGGATTTTGCATGAGGATTCACAATGCATATAACCAACTAGTATAATCTAAACCACACAGCTTGTAATCTTGTAAAGCACCTTTTGTCAATGCTTTTTGAGCTTAGTTGCTCAGTTCATTCGTCTTTAAGATGACATTGTTTTCACATGTGCATATATATTTATACCTTTGCAATTTAATACGCGTTAGAGCCAGAGCCAGCACTCACGATCAGTGGCAAAGTGAAAAAGTCTTTTTGATTGTGACACACTCACTGTTATTCGTCAAGCGACTACGGTAAGTCTGATGAGCACAAGACACAAGACAAGTGTTAGATTTGAGGTCCTGTACACTGATTTGCAGCTGCTTCTTCATCTGGTGCGGTGGGGATGCAGAAACACACGTAACCAAAACCAACAAAGTACATGCTATGGAAATTGTATTGCCTGTGCCTCTCGTCGTCTTCTTCTTCTTCTGGTCAGCAAAAGAATCAAATAACTCTTCCTATTAAAAAACTACATGTGGATCTCAATATCAAATCTCATCCAACATAACTTTTGCACAGAGACAGACACACACAAACTTTTCTTGTGAGTTTGCGTTTGCGGTTCTCCTCGCGATTGAATTGGATTGACTATATGGTGATTTTTATGATGACGAATTATCGTTGTGGCTAATGATGATTCGCTTTATTGATATTGGTAAATGTCTTGTGTTGTGACGAGAACTTGAAACATGCTCTTCTGGTCAGTCTTCTCTTGAGCAGATGTGTTGTATCAATTCAATGGAAAGCTAAAAGGGATTTCTAGCAACACTCTTCTTTTACAAGAGATTCCTTTTGGTGTGGTGATGACGAGTCTTTCTCATCGTCTGTCTAGCAGAAGAGCAAATCCCTTGATGTTTATATCTTTACGCTGATCATCATCTTCATCACTCTCTTCTTGTTTCACTTGTTCATCATGATGATGATCATAGTTCCTGAAACCATTTATTTCTCTCACTTACATATATATCCACATATTATATATATATATATATATATTAGCGTGGCTTTGACTTGACATGTTCAATGTTGCTCTTATGTGTAGCTAAGGAAGGTGAGCTGTGAGCTAATATATATTATACACTTAAGAAGATCAGATTCAGATCACACACATAATAATATAAGAAGATTTAAAACTTCTTTTTTAAATCTCGTTTCGACTCTTCAACTTCATCTCTCCATGTGTGTGGCATTTCTTTTTTATGTATTCAATATGCATGGATCATGATGTTCTTTATAGAATATAACAATAGTCTTCTGCTGCTTTCTTTATGAAACAGTTTGTTGAGAGTTTGAGAGTGATTTACTCAGGAAGAAAAATGATAATGGTGAGAAGGAGTACACACTATATATCTATATAGTAGTTATTATGTTATTAATATTTACTAGCTTTTTTTTCCGAAATAGCACGAGTCCCCTCTCAACTCATCTCATTTAATGGTTTTGCATACGTTGTATCCAAATACTCATTAGTTAATAACTTCATATATTATTATGCATAAGAATCTCTCACGTAACCAAAATTGGGGAGTTACACCTGCTGTGGGACATATATTATATATTACAATGCACTCACAATCATCAGTCAGTCAAGTCAATGATGATGAGGACCAGAGCTGCAAAGATCAAATCAGCCCCAAAAATTTTTTTTTAATA
This sequence comes from Orchesella villosa, assembly GCA_036850725.1. NCBI lineage: Eukaryota > Metazoa > Arthropoda > Collembola > Entomobryomorpha > Orchesellidae > Orchesella > Orchesella villosa. The sequence goes on along the minus strand of JAANSM010001299.1, from coordinate 2,005 downwards.
GCTGTCTAGCAATAAAAGAATAGGTGTCGGCACATAAAGACTTTTCTCTTTATAGCTCTTTAAAAAAATGATGGTGAAGAAGAAGAATAAGAAAAACCACATTTGCATTTGAAAAAAGCCTGTTCAGCTTCGGCACTCATCAAGCTTGGTATAAAATTTACAAGCGTTTTTACGTTCAACATTCAGCATATTTACCTGCTTTTATATTATGCATAAAAAATGTGTGTTGAATTGAATACTGAGTATTGTACGTGAATTTTGAGAAGAGTTGATTGAGTACTCGTACATTATGGACATTGTTATGGCACAACTTTTGCAGCTCTTTGAAAATTGAAAATGTTTAGAGATATTTACGTTGCATTTGCATTCGTGTAGTAGATTACATATATATTTATATGGGTTTTGAACGTGTGTGTACTATTTGTATTCTTCTTTATGACTTTCCTTCAAGTTGATGACTTTAATCACTCGCTGTCTACGCCGAGTCTGTGTTTGCGGGTGAGTGAAGACTGAAGAGCGATGCTCACCCAAGTGAAGCAGACAAGTGTCTGACAGCCAGTTGAAAAATGCATGTACTTAGAAACCTCTTTGTTATTGTTATTTATAGTTATTAAAAAATGAAGTGTTTTGGATTGAATCTCTTGAGAATCAACATCACATATCACAATGAATGTCCAAAATCACACATCACACCCAAAAAAAAGTGCAGTGCATTTTTGACTAATTTTTTTATAGTTGCTGCCGCTGGCCTGGCCTGCTCTCCTGGTCTGGTCTAGTCTGGTTGCTGTTGCACTTTTTCTCTATAAATATAATTTATAATGATCTATATAAGTACGTAATCGAATAACACAATCGCACTACATTCTATAATAGGATGGATATGAAGACCTACAAACAATATGCAATGGTGAATCAGTACAGCACAGACTTTTATTGGCTAATTACTTCAGTCGTATATATGCTCTTTCAGAGAGTGGACTGTGTGACCTATTATCATAAACAATTTTCACATTTCCCCTGTCACATTCGATTAAGGGAATAGTCTATATTTATCACTCGGCCTAATTCTCTCTTAGCTTTTTCCTTGGTTTCTTTGCTGGTAGCTAAAATGACGTCAAAATACAAAATCCTGTTACATAACTGACCAAAAGCACCAAAACTACAGTCACACTCCAGTCTCAAGTCTTCCCAGTAAAAATCTACAGCTTAAATAGCAAATCGTATCACAATAAGAACAACACGGAACGACACACTCCTTAATTAATGAGACTGAAAATCCCAAACGAAAAGCCTCTTTAGTTTCCGTTTAATACTACTTTTGTATGACTTGACTTATTAATTGAATTTTTATCGTGGTGAAGCGTCCCTGCCCTTTTGCCCACCGAAAATCCAGCTGTAATTATATACTTTGTGTATAAAATGCACTTTTACTTTCTCCCAAATGACATGTGTCACAGTTCAAGAGAAGGAAAATGGTTGGATGCCAAAGGAGTGTCCTTTCTCTGACTTTTTATTCCTTTTTTTACTTCACCGGCTTCTTTATTAGAGAGGCAGAGAAAAATGCATGATGATAATATTTTCCTCTTAAGTCCAAGTCCAGTCCAGTGTGCATGGCATTGGCATGCATGCTTTCTCACTCCAGTCCCAAGAATGACGGCTACTTCGTGTCTGTCCTGATAAAAAGGGGTTCGCTTTCTATGTTTTCTCTTTTCTCAGCAGGCCAGGACCAGACCATATATAAGCTTTTTGGCTTTGGCTAGCCAACTCGAGCTGTGGAGAGTTGGAGTCAAGTCAAGTCAATATACTTATATAAAGGGAATATGCTGTTTCTTTTTGCATGCATGCAAATAAAAATGTGGATCGGAGATGCGGCACTGGATCAAGAAGATATTATGGTCCATTCCACTCCACTTGTATATTAGAACAAAAACTAGGCTTTTCTTGGGGGAGACGGGGTAACGTTCAACGTTATGTATTATGTATTTGTATCATAGATATCCATTAT
>JAANSM010001298.1:0-19501 GCA_036850725.1 Orchesella villosa | reverse complement strand
CCAGTTACACACTCCTCCACTGTTGTACGTCCTGGCACAGTATTCATCAACTCAGTCAGCGTGACGTATTATGTGTCACGGTCACGGTGCTGAATTAAGGAAAATTTCATCAGGCGCTTTGGTTTTGGATGAGCAGAAAAAATGATAATTTCTTTCTGTCCTCGAGTTACTCTCTCAATTTGGGATTCCTTCGAAGTAAAATATTTTTAAATCTCTAAAAAGTGGGTACAAAAACATGTTCGCAAAAACGGCCAGCAAGAGATAGCGCATCTCTGGAAGTTTTGAGAAATTTAGGGAGGACCACGTTGAATGAATAGAAAGCAAACGAACTTTTCTAAAAGAAATGATTCGCGGTAACGTAAAGAGAGTGTATATGCTTTTTATTGAAAATAAGTGAAAATGCCAAAGCCAACAAATCCAAGTCAAACTAAACCAATTAGCTTCAAATGGGTAAATATGATTGATTAACTGTAGCTGGATGCTTAGACACTTTTAGTATCACAAAAAAAATCCTATCAATCAAAGCTCGCTCTTCACTCATTTGCCAACTCTGCTCATGCATATGCAATTAATTATTCAAACAACAATCAAATGTCGACAAGTTGCGTATTTTTATTATGCTTGTTAGGCTCCTAGAACGTATATTGTAGTACATAATGAAGTGTTTCTGTATACTTGTAGTGTTTTCTTATATACAAATTTTTTCACAAGTTTCTTAGAGCAGGGGATACGAATCCTATAATATAGAATGTATTTACATTTTTCAGGTTAGGCCTATACTACTTTCTGCTGACCTGATAGATTTTTTAGGAAAATTCAAACGGTCAGCGGCAGCTCATTTATCTTACCTTACATTTGCTATCATTGTAGTTTAACCTAACTTAAATAGTGGCTATTCCTACTTCTTTTGTTATGAGAAATGAAAAATGTATTTTGTGATTCTGATGGTGCTTAATTTCAGTGCTTTTTAAATAGCACAAAATCTACACTGTAAAAATAATACTGGCTTCGGTATATTCTCTTTTTTCAAAGAGAGGATGTAATTAAATATAGTGCTAAGCTAAGTAAATTGTAAGTATCGTATGTATTGTATAAATATATTAAGAATGTAGCCTATTATAGGGAATAATATTCAAATGGTATATATGCGATGGGTAGATAAGTGGCATTTTCATTGATACCGAATACAAGAGAGCTATGTGAAATGTGAATGAGGTGGTGGTTGGTGGCTTCAATTAATGGTTAAAAATGGAAATAAAACGCTGCAAACTATGTCCAAGTGGAAAAAAGTAGTTTCTTTGAAAAACATTTTTAACACATATACTTTACTACATGTTCATTAATTAGTATGTACATCGCAAATGTACATAGTAGATCATATATATTGTACGTTATCGTAAACTCTATTACAATTATATATATATTTACAACGGTATAGTATGTATAACTATATAGGTATACTTAGCGGGTATCGTATCCTAACATATAGGTATTATATTAAAACGATATTACACTTACACTGTATGATATAACCTGTATATATACTTATATATGAAGTGGGACAAGTGTTATTAAAGTAAATTCATACACATATACATTTTATATATAAACTCTTCTGTACTGTACTCTACTACACCGGGCTTTTGTGATATAATTTTAATATTTAGATTCGTGTTAAATTGTATCATGATGATTGCAAAGTTGCTGTTTTCAAAATCAAAACGTACATAAAACTGCAGGTAACCCACACTGTGTACAATTCTGTATAATATATTCAATATTAGTTATATGGACTTAATACAAAAAAGTGTGAAACACTCAATAAATCTTATGATTAAATATTCACTATCATTTTTAATATCATGTTATCCTACTATTGTGTGTAGACCTCTCTTTCTACTAATGAGATTGATATTCATATATATGTAATCAATTATTAATTTACTTCCTGTTCGCACCACTGAAACTCAAGGTGGGCTAAAAATATGCAGATAAAAAGGTAAAACGAAAATTAGTAGCTAACTTAAATTTGCTTGAAAACTCGTGAAAACTTATAAGTAGGCATGTATTTTATACTTTACACTGTAGGAGACTTGCGCTTGTACATACTTTCAACTTTTGTAAAATGTACGTTCTAAAAAACGTGAGTTCAGTTCACCAACTTCAACTCAAGTTTTCTAGCATAGCATATATAACCATATAACATGCTTAATATGCACAGCAATGAATACCTACATACATATAATTTTTATGAATCACAGAAAAAGTCTTTTCATATCTTTAATACACAACAATGATAATCGTATTGTAATAAACTTGAATTGATGAAGATTTTTGTCACTTTTCAAATTAGGAGTCCAACTTTTCTTTTTCAGCACACAAATACATTTGTACAATGGCAATATATGATGCATAATACGTTTTATACTACCATGTTGTATAATATGTGCATGTATATTACCAAAAAATGGAATTAAACCATAAAAAGCTATTCAAAAATGCATCATTTGTCATTAAAAGGAACCTACTAAAACTTCTGCATGTATTTACTATCTATTCACGTAAAAACAACCGATTTTTGCATGGAATTATTAACTCTGATGATGAGTTTTATAAATAAATGTGTGTAACACGTAATGATTATGAACTAACTATTTTATGCCAAAGTTCAAAGTTATCTATATCAGTTGTGAAACGATTTTGTATTATAAAAAATAACTACCTCGATGATTTTACTTTATATGATTTTTTCTGTAGGTTTCTCATGTAATGTGTGTGTTTTTATATGTACAAGTTCACGACTTAAATCCATTTGAAAACATTAAGATCAAAATGAGATTTTTACCCACCAAATAAAACAAATCCACTTACGATGTACGACATTTATAAGTATTCCTAGCTTTTAAATATACTTTTTGCAAATAGTAACAAAAAAAACTTTAAATATTTGAAGTCATGAGATCAATAAAGGGTTAAACTTGATATAACAAAAAGGACAAATAAAAACTGCCAACGTTCGTATATGGGTGCAAGTATGATTTAGCGTAGAAACATAGTTATATTTTATGTTGTAATCAGCGTATACCCACCTAACTTTCTCTTTTTCCACCATAAAGACTCGATATTGTTTGCTTACTAGTAAGCAAAAAAATTGAATTATTTTGCAACAAAAATGACTACTCAGAGAATCTTACAATAAATGTGAAACATGAATGATGGATATTAATATATTGAGCAAACTTCCACTTGACATGAACTGATGAACTTTAGAAAAAAATGATCTCGCTTCTTGCTATCATATCTACATCTTGACAAAGTTGATCTAGAGCTATATATGCAACAACAACAATACTCTTGAAAAAGAAAATTGACAAATGATTACGTAACATGATTAGTTTATGGTGATGATGACATGACATTCTTTTTTTTGTGTAGCACATGAACAAGATGATGATGATGATGTACACAGGCTTTGCCTTTTGGTTGATTGCAAAGTGTATATTATTTTCAGCACTGAGCCACACACAAATTATTACAAGTGCAAGTACTAGTATAATATTGATGAGAAATAGATATCTTTTCTTTTCTAGACTAAACTTATCGACCTCCGGGAGTTGTATATAAAGTGAACAGTGAGCGGTATCCTGATAAATATTTATGATGATTATTATACTAAAGCATATACATACCTATATATACTTTATATGCCTGTCTTGTGAATTTCCTCTGAGCTCTCTGACTGAATTCACATTTTAACCCAAGAACTTTGCTGAGTTTCATGTAAATAAAAATACGTACTTAAAATGTGTAGCACGACAGTAACAACGATACCAATAAAAGTGTCCCTATATAGTTCCTGTGTGTGTCCTGATTTTACGGAGTGTGTGCTCCATATCCCATATATCCCATAGGGTGACACTGCACCACCAACACCGTATCACACACCACACACCATATATACACACAAATGGTGACACGAAAACAGGAACGGAGAAGAGGATTTTTTTTGACATTGCACTGCACAATTTGAGATTGACACGACACGACCACAAATCGATGAAGTTGTAGTTTCGTGGTTGATGAATACACTCAGAGAAGATGATGGTGACGATGAAGAGAAGATGATCATATCGCGCGACTGGGAAGAATAGGATGCAGCGCCTGTAATACACTTACTTGCGGATGCTGCCATGCCTGCGTTTCTTTGCGTGCTCAACAGGGAGGAAGAAGAGAAGAGAAGGAGGAAACGGGGTCAACTCAGGTCAACTCACTCTGATCATCCTATTACAAGAGAAACATACGGAGAGATAGGATCAAAACTTGAATTTTGGTTTTGTATTTTTTAAATTTTGTTTTTAGAAAAAATGATGTCCTAATTCTCTCCCTTTTAAATTGCTTTCGCAGCTTAAAAAGTGGTAAGAAAAATTTTAGTTACAGAAAGTTAGATATTTGATACAGAAAAAAGTAGTACAGATTTTTTTGTGAGGGGCACAACAAGAAGTGATACAAGTAAAATGTGCTGCTGTGAAAATTCAAGTGAAATTTTAGAATCTTTTGTCATGCGGTAAAGTACAGTACAGAGAGAGATTTTAAAGTTACAAGAAAAGGTGAGAAATTGAGCTTTAAAGTATTCTACCTTCTAACCACCAAAAAAACACCCAAACATACTTAATCAAACTATTTAATTTTAGGTTTTAGAAGGTATTTAGAGTTACGATCAGAAGTGTTGGACCTTCACCTAAAAAAGCTTTGAGTGCATCACTTATATTTATACTTATGAATACTTATGATTAATGTACGTATGGTAATTCATACTTATAATCAACATTTGTGTTGATTGTGATATGCCTCAGATAGAAAATTGAAATCGGACGTTTGACTATAAAAAGCCTGTGCTTAGCTTTAGCTCAACAAAATGTTCAAGAATGCCATTTCTTCAAAATGAGTGTGACTTACATGCATCTACTGATGCTACTACTTCAATCAAAATTTAGATAGAAACTTGAGATGTTTACGCACAAGTGTTTTGGCAGTTACTTTCTGCTTGTACATAAATCCATATAATATACTAAACTGACTTTGTATTAACATGTTTGCTTTCTCGACTGTCCCCAAGTAGTAGGAAGCAACCACCGACTAAAATCCTTACTACAGGAGCTCCTGGTCGGTTTATATTTGCATTTGAAAAGTAAAATATTTACATTGTTGTCATTGTTGTAATAATCTACCCCTTGGCGTTATCTACAACCTGGCCACTGGAAGTTTTGACACGCTCTTTACATTAATTTACGTAACTGACTGTCTACTTTATCCTTTCATTCACAGCTGCATATCCCAGTGCAGTTTGCTATATATATTTTGTTGCTTGAGTTTCTTGTAATTTCTCATTTTTTTTTACAAAGTGGGAATCATAGTGTTGTTTCCCATTTCAGAGCTAGGAGTGGCATACGGATGATGACTGTGAATATTATTATTATTGATAACATGAGAGTGACCCTCTAGGGAGGCATGGTGTGGGGGTAGATACATAGATATCATTTGCCTAAGGTCCCCTCCAGGGTGTCCTCCAGGGTAAAGGCCCTGTGGACCACCACTACTACCATTACTACTATGAAGCGGGTAGCCTTTGTGATGATGAGCCGCTGCAGCGGCTGCCATAAAATGCGGTGGTGGACTCATCATATGCTGTGAATGTGAGGATGCGGAGGATGAGGCAGGGGAATGAAGATTATTATTGGTATTGTTATTACTACTGCTTCTACCATTATTCGAAGAGTTGAGGTTGTTTGTGCTACAGTTGTTGTTGCTATTATTACTGCTACTACTACGATTATTACTACTGCTTGAAGAAATATTTGCGGAAGAACCACCACCACCACCATTATTACAAACACCACCACCATTTCCACCGTGATTAGAATTAGGACTCATAGCTTCTTTAGGAGAAGGTGATACACAAGAACCTACACTGGACACGCTGCCCAAGGCGTAGGGAGAGGGTGCATTATGATTTGAAGGTGTCCCACCTGAGTTCCCTCCACCAGAGCTCGAGCCCACCGGCGTCGTGGAGGAGGCGTACATTGCGTATGAACCGTTTAGATATGGCGAAGAGGACATTGCTGGGGCTGAGGCAGGTGACATTTCGTACCTTGAGTACATGTTTGGGTTCATATAACCTAGAAAATCAAAGAGGCAAACAAACAAAATTAATAAGTATTATTATTATTAAGCTATACAAACGTTTTAAAATATTAAATCTAAACAAAGCTTCATAGTTCAGCAAGAAAGACCCTTAATACATAATACTGAATATAGCATGTTAAAAGAGCAAATTCTTCAGTGTATGAGGATGCTTTCCCGATCCCTCATGATATATGAAATCATAGAAAATGTAAAAGGTAAGCATTCTAATTAGAAATCCAAACTAATGATTTTCATGTTTCTTATTATGATCTTAAGAGTTATGGATATCTTGTATGATAAACAAACCACCCAAACATGGCATACAGAAGCTATTAGATGCGTTTTGCTCGTGTAGGGCATCATTAGTTTGACCGCTCGTAGTAATAAATTAAGTATCCTTTTTCATGATGACGGCTTTAGAGCTACTTGTTTCTTCATGCTCTCTCCCTCTCCCCCTTCATTCCACCAATATACCAACCATCAATATTCAGGTACATGTATTCATGTATATGCATCAAATTAGTAGCGTACTTTAATATATTTAACGTCCTACAAAATGACCACAAGAATTATTAATCTTTTTTATCGACATGAAAAACGATTCTTTAGGATAATACGCGTAACTTATCAAGAATACGGTTTTGGCAGCACACGATACGCTGATTAAAATGAGGTATGTATATGTAAAATATACACGTTCCTTTCTCACATTGGTTCTTCAGAGACCGTTTGGAATGGATTTATGTATATCTATGCTAACTGAAGGATTTTCGAACGAAGAAAAATCGCAAACACGAAATTGAGATCAAAGCCCATGACGAGAAAGGATTATTTCTTCTGTAAAGAAAATGCCTTAGCCGAAAGGTTACTGATGTAATAGAATCCATTACAGAGGACGTAATAAATGTGACCAACCCATATATATCCTAAGCATAGTTTAATGTTAAAATGTATAAGTCGAGTCGAGGTTTACAAGCATAGATATAATAATCTCTTAGTTTTTGAACACGACTGCCGATTCATATGACCATGTAGATAGTGGAGGCGCATGTATAAAAACATCCGCATGCAAATCATGCTACTGAATTAAAATAAATAAATATGTTGAAGGTCTTCCGTCTCAGTAGATGCAAACTCATTAAATTCATATCACTGTAATGGATTTTCTTAATAGCTTGCTCCACACTCTGTAATCAGATATTGCTTCAAGGGATGCTTGCAATGAGTAGATAGATACCTTCATACATTTAGTGCCGAATTGCGATGGAGGTCCTAAACTTCATAAAAAACTCACAGCAGCAGCAATGATTCTGCAATCTAACTAACTTTGTGGTAGCTATAATGTGAAGTAAATGACAGGAGGTGGTATTTTTGTCGATTTTGATTTAATTTCTTTTTAAAAATCTGTTTAAAGTGTATTAAAATATTATTGCATGCTAAAGAGCACATAATAATATGAAGCTACATCTACATGAAGTGGTTTGCTCAAATTTGTCGAATTCGATCATTTGTAATCGTTCTATTTCTATCCCACATGAAATCTTAGTAGTTTTTTTTGAGCTACGGAAATATTCATCCTTTTTTACCTTTCCGCTCTGCTAACACGTGAATAAATAATTTGTTTAGAGGGTGTGTGATAATGTCAAAATGTTCAGGAAGGTCTTAATTCCTACTAAATGAAATCAGAATATCAAACTTTTTGACCACTACAAGTTTGAGTTTACAGCTTTCCAGCTTACGAACCAATATACTGTTTATTTCTTAGATTATCCTCTGGAGGAGATAAATATCATTTGGATGAACATTCCGCTTCGTTTGCAAATAACATCCAAGAAGTAAAACGTTCAACGTTGCTAAATAATGTGCATAGAATTATTTTTAATGGCGCAGACGTGTTAACTATCGAGCTGCAGTACGGTATTAAGTGTCATAATGAAATATTCACCCCCACATCGTTTTACTATAGCTGCATGATATATTCCATGAAGGAGCATATAGAAATGGTGAACGATGAATGTAATGCCAACCAAGTACCGAACTGTAACTTTATATATTATAAATTATTGCAGGTAGTTAGTAGTTAGTATATAAGAACGAAGCTGTTTGCTAAGTCAAAAACTAACTGGAATCGTAATAGTTGATAGTAGGAATACTTAGCTTGTAGTTTTAGCTAAATACTCTGAAAACTTTTTTTCATCGCATGTTGTTTCCACTGAAAACTGCTTTTTCAACATTTATCGAATATTGACATGCGTGCCTTGTTATTTATGTCCCAAGTACAAAAGTTTTGAAAATGATCCTCTCTGAAACGAGTAATGCTTTATGTGGATGTTTGTGGTTGGATGATGATGGAACACCAAAGTAGACGTTTTAGAAAAGCTAATAGGCCAACCTGATCATGTCAGCCAAGAACATGAATATATATAAAACTTGCCATTAAAAATGAGTTTTGTGTGTGTACACATGAAAAATACATTCTTGTGCTAGTACATATAAGTAAGTACACAATATGCTCATGTTACTTTTTGGCCTACCAACCGTTTTACAGATGTGTACATGTGTGAGCATGAATCAAGCAACGTGGAGGAATGTTATACATGCAGTGACTTTTTACTAAAAGCCACAACCAACAATGTCCTTTGAACAGGCAGTCGATTGGAAGGAATGATTAATTATTGCCGCACGTAATTAATGACTCTGCATGAAAGATGGCCGGTTGGTGGAATGGCACAGGAGGAGCAGGGAAAGGCGAAACAAGGCTTCTTATTCTAACTTAAGATATTTTACGACTTGAGTTTTTTTTTCTGCTGATGGTGCGATGATGCCAAAAGATGATTATACTTGCGCAATTTTCCCTTTAGGACAAATTTGCATTGCTAAATATGGACAAAGTCACATGAATTCTATGAGAGAGTACTAAAAACTACGAAGCAATGTAACAGAGAAGTAAAAGGCTTCAGTAGTAAAAACGTGAAAAGTGAGTAGCATAAAGATGCAGATTTAAAAGATTGTGTTGTGTATACGTATGGTAAAATAAGGCAAATGTCTATTTCTAGATGAAGTGTGTGCAATTTGTGAATGATGTTGGGTATAATGAGATTTAATGATCAATTACCGGATTCGTGGTCATAAAAGGCAGCCTTTCCATAAGTCCGTGACAAATTTTCCACATAGTCTGAAGAGAGAGAAAATACGACATGCAATAATGTAGCAAAGATTTTAGTTTCAGAAAATGGAAAGGCTAATCATGAAAGATGCAAACGAGATAGCGAATAATAAAATATAATATATATATAGAGAGTTGGAAAAAAATTGATTGGTGTAGTGAATATGTCTCTACTTACCACTATACGCAGATGGGTCGCTCATGAGGGCATATCCATTAGGCATATAGCCATTGATTGCTTGATGCGAATACAAGTCCCTAGGATTGAGATTATGATGAGGATGTGAAGGGCCGTGATTTGAAAGCCCGTGATGATGATTGAGAGCTGATGAGGGAACAGAATTCGGATTTCCACCAAGACCGCCAGGACCATTACTTCCACCGCTGGCACTGCTACCTCCACTTCCTGGACCATTTGATGTGCTCCTGTTATCCATTAATGCTGATGGACCATTTTGTTGCACACCACCAGGACCTCCATGTCCTCCACCGTGATGACCACCAGGACCACCTGGACCATTCATTGGATATTTGTCTTTCTTCAAGAGCGTCTTCGTCTTCCTTCGTGGTCTGTACTTGTAGTCTGGGTGCTCTTTCATGTGAACAGCCCTGAAAATTGATAGGGAAAGAAAAAAACATTTCCTTATGTTATGCGTCGTTGATTTTTATATCATACACTTCTTATTCGTCTCTAAAAAGTAATATCTACAAAGGAGGGCATGTGTAGGATCCTGTTTCCTCTATAGAGAGCAGAGAGTGGAGTGGAGTAACAATGATATATTCCTGAACTTAACCTATAATATCTTATGCATAAACATCTGTTTGTACTTTCCATTACATCATATATATGGATTATGAATATTATGATGATAATAAATTTTATGCATTATGCATACCGTCTCGAGAGCTTCTTGAATTACGTACATAATACTATATATCCTTCAAAAAAAGAGGAAACTATGCGACTAAGGGGTTCTATTTTACGCTTCATACCCAATGCCCCATTTAGTGTTTCAATTGCTACTTTTCTGCCGCTTGTGCCTTTGAAAATTCTGGTTTTCAAAAAAAAGTATCTACTAAGGGGTTCTATTTTACGCTTCATACCCAATGCCCCATTTAGTGTTTCAATTGCTACTTTTCTGCCGCTTGTGCCTTTGAAAATTCTGGTTTTCAAAAAAAAAGTATCTACCCATAAATTTACATGATATGTACATTTATGCTCAATTTTTATTTGATATTATTATTTTAAAGAGATTACTGCACCCGCACTAGGTGTAATCGATATTCCACTTTCAGTTTCAAGATGCTATTTTCCTTGTCTTAATTTTCACACATTCAACTTGATGATTATTCAGAAAGCATGTTTTTATGTTCTACAGCAGTAAATGTAGTGTTTAGCATGAATATTGTGAACAGCTTTGCAAACCCTGAGACGATATAACAAGCACGCGCATCATATCTCATCATTGGGGAATCATGGGGCATCGTGATACATGCTCCAAATCAAGCCGTATTGTAATACTTAGGATAAAATAAAAAGTGGCAGAAATCTCATAATTTTAACATCTATAACGCATTCCATGCCATGCATGGATAAACACTTAAAGTATTTATGATATGTGTACATAAAATTAACGAATTCCGTTTATGTCAAGGAGAACAAGAGAAAACACTGATTAAATCAACATTGACATAGCACGCCGACTGACTGACATTTGAAAAAAAACTTGACAGAGATACAGACGGACGGGTAAACTACTTTACATGTAGTAAAAATCTAGCTCGTACCTAGAATTTGGAGTGAGAGGGAGACCTTGGTTCTTGTTGGAATGATGATGTACATGTGCGCATACGTACATTAGAAGAATCATCATCATGAATGATGCAATAAAACCAAATCCGGTAGCTTATGCATATTCACACACACTTTTTGTGTACATAGTACACAGAAAGACGGAAAACATTTATTTGCTTTTCGGTACCAATTGTGTCTGTCTTCTATGAAGGCACGAACTTTTAGACTTACTGTGGAATACACAATTTTTCTTGGTATCTACAAATATGAATCATTTCTGGTTGAAACTGTTTGTATGATGACAGGATACAAAAAAGTTTAAATGAACATGTTATGCGTTTGCCGTGTGAAGAGATTTTACTCCTATGAACAAGCTTTGAAGCTCAACAGACATAAAATCAACGTCCAAATTTCAAGGTATTTCATTATCTCTTTTTCAAATCTGTTGAGATGATTGAGTGAACAGTAGTAGCAAACAGAAAATATGAACTAATCAGTCAAGAATGTCGAGCATTTTTACACCTCTTGTCTTCCCATTACATGATTATCAGAGAGTTAATGTGTTGCTTGTGCAGAGTCATAGGAATGCTAGTAAAAACTGTTTTCTTCTAAAGTTATTTTTTTTGCTGACAGAACTACCTTTCATTCTCCTCAAACACATCCTACCTGTCACATATGAACGTGTGATTTAGAAAAATTTCATACGTTTTGCGTGAATCTTATCATGTTTCTCATGCATGATAGTAAATGCAATGCAAAATAAGCCTTCCATCATTTAAGACTCCCAAATAATCGCCTTTTAAAAATTTACATATAATCACATCTTATGAAGTGATTTCTTACGACATAATTTAACATTTTGTGTATTAAATAAAACAAAAATTAACTCAAGCTATCAATAAAGAGAGGAAGGAACACACATAGAATCACAGGGTTTTAATTCAAATGGAGTCTAAGCCTTAAGTAATCACAGGAAATTGATTAAAGATAATCTAGCTTGACCATCCATTTACTACATGAATCATGGCTAAATTTGGGACAGTCTACCTTACCGAGATAAATAAATTATTGTCCATAAATGCATGTATATATACATTGTTCATAGTTTATCACATCATTTCTATCAAAACCCCTTTTGTATCCCATTTCATATAGGTCAACCTTGGTTCCTTGTCCACTTAAGATGACGTCTCTCACCTCTCAAAAAAATCTTGAGACCCTCAAACTTTCATGTCAAATGTCTCTCACAATAATATAATCTTTTAAAGCGAAACAGAAATGGTTGTGATGAAGCCGATAACATCCAATAATGTATCTACGTATTTGTACTTCCACAGAAGTGACCATGTATGGAGTGGACAGAACAGGATCGGTGGATTTCATTTACCTACTGACTACCGTCTATGTGTAAAACCGAAAGGAACTGTTGATAATAAACCAACAGTGGTAAAATGGTAAAAAATATAAAAAACTAAAAAAAGTTACTTGTAAAAAACGACGCATTTACATTTTTGTATCACATCGCTATATCCTATTTTGATAATGTTTAGCATAATAATGGAAAGTACACAGGTTCAGTCATCTAGAAAGAGCACGCCATGAGGAAACGAATATCAAGAGGAAGAAGTGGAAGCGAAGGCAATTACTTAAGCCGGCACTGATAACCGAGAGCATTGCCTTCTCCCTCCTCAATGACCTACTACAAATAGGAGTACGGATGGGAGAAGAATTGTGCTGTTATTATAACATTGTTATAATTTTATTAGGCTTTACAGACAAACTAATAGAGCTAATCAATGGTTTTCCGGAAGATTAAATTGAATGAGATCCTCATAAATATTGAGAAAGTTCCAACTGCTAATCTAATAATATGTATCTAATGTTGTATTTACGAAACAACAACGCCTCCTCCTTGTTGACATTTCAGGAGTAGACACATTTTGGGTAGAGTAAATATAACCTAACTACTTATTACGCTCTTTATTCCAGCAACCTTTTTTAACTTCAAAAGTGCTTCCATAATCCATTTGCCCACTTATTATGATGATAATGACTTGGTTATTCAGACTGACGTTTTTTGAACCTCAGCCAAATTCTAACATTGGAAGAATAGATATACAGAGGACGGACAAAACAATATATAATAAATATATTGCTGCATCTACAAATCCAGGAAAACCAACAGTTTGCAGGATATGCAGATATATGCAATGTAGTCATATTAATCAAGAATGTTTATGTTTACATCCCACAAAATCGGAGGGCATTTTGGGTAAGAAATCAAAGGAAAACAGTCACAGTTTCAAGAACACATTTAGTTTATCAACACTTTAGTTTTACTCCATGAAACCGAGCCCCAACGCGTTATGCCTCTCTCTTCCTTCCATCTAATTCCCCTTGCAATGGAGTCATATTAATCAAGAATGTTTATGTTTACATCCCACAAAATCGGAGGGCATTTTGGGTAAGAAATCAAAGGAAAACAGTCACAATTTCAAGAACACATTTAGTTTATCAACACTTTAGTATTGCTCCATGAAACCGAGCCCCAACGCTTTACCTCTCTCTCTTCCTTCCATCTAATTCCCCGTCAAGTTTAATTATTTTATCAGAACATCTAATAGCTTGTTTTGGTGGATACGAGCAACTCTACGCAGCATGGAAGATTGTTCCAGCAGGCATGATACATGAAACGAAAGAAGTGAAGAGCGCGGTGCGGTGGAAAACATTTTCTTTACGCTCCCACATTTTCATTCGTTCCTACGTTCAACGTAGGTGAGTACTGCTATATACGTACGAGTTCTTTCACGCATGGATGCTGTGAAAGGCCAGCAAATTAATAATGGTTGATTAGATCGGAAATGAGATCAGTGAAGAAAATTACATTTGTCTTGTTCCCCAAGATGGGCATACTCCCTTGCTGTAGCAATGTTATCACGCATATATTAATGGCATTGCTATATATAATACACGATTACATACAACCTTTTATGTAGTTGCAACTTGTAAAGCAACAGTCTTTCCATCTCTTAATCTACCGTCTTTCCCTTCACCTAACACATTGTGGTTATCTTTTTAACGGAGAAGCTTATTAAATGAGCCTGACAAATAACATGAATCTTAACTCCGGATCAATCTCACAAAGCCAACATGATATTCTAACTGATTTCTTAATCATAAACAGCCATAGTTTGAGCTTGCTCGTTGTTGATAATAAAAATGGAAGGAGAGGAATGGGAAGGAAACTCTAGTGATAGGATTTATTGTATTATAAATAAAAATGCCTAAACTGTGTGTTAAAAACGTTATATACGTACATATCATACCTTAGTCTCTTCGCTTCATCTATAAAGGGCCGTTTTTCTGTTTCACTCAGCAGTTTCCATTCTGCCCCAAGTCTTTTGCTGATTTCTGAGTTGTGCATTTTAGGATTCTCTTGAGCCATCTTTCTCCGTTGACCCCGAGACCAAACCATAAAAGCATTCATGGGTCGTTTCACTCGCTCAATGTTGTTGTTGTTATTATTGTTATTATTGGACTTGTTATTTAAGCCAGGACCATTCTGACCATGTCCATGCTGCCCTTGACCAGGCGGACCATGGCCCCCACCACCACCTGGATGATTTTGACCACCACCTCCCATGTGCCCATGAGAGTTAGGATTTTGACCGTGGTGCCCATGAATCCCTGTTTGTACGGGGGATATCGAGTGAGGGATTATAGATGGGGGTGACCTCAGGTCAAGATTGTATGAAGGATGGGAGTGGACTAGATTCGCCGGATTGGGTTTTATATCGTCGATCAACATCCCACTGTGATGATGACTTAAGGGAGAGCCGGAAGGATCTAGCGGGGCTAAATCACCACGCCAAAATGATGCCATTTAATTCTGTGAAAGATTCCTTGTAGGAATCGCAGGTATATTCTGATTGTACTTTTCTCTTTTCTTCTCCAACTCTTCTACTCTGAGCTAAGTTGAATGTATACTTTTTGCAGTTTCAGATTCGATTGGCTCATATCTATTCAGTGTCAATAACTCACTTATTTACTCGAAGTTTATATTTTATGTTATTCACGTGTGTTTACAAATTTTATACTTGTATTATGGGGTATAATGCAATGAATGCACGTGCACTGGTTCATCTACAATGATTTTTGTAGTTTGATCTGATTATAGGTTTAGTCTAAAACAAGATTGGTTCGGCAATTATTATTACTACAATATCCTTTGATAAATTATATCCACGGCTCACAAAACACACTTTTCACACTGTTAATTCACAAAACAAGAAATTGTATTGATGTCAATTACTATATAATTGTTCTTTTCTCACATTCTTCACTTGACAAGTGAGTATGCACTTATAGGTCTTCGGCTGCATATGTATGAAAGCAAGTTGAGGATTTTATTATTTTGCTTATATATTTTATAACAAGTTTTATCGCGTATCAAATCACAAAAATTGACCGATTATGATGATTACTGAATTGACAATAGATTTTTGTCTCCTCTTCTTTTCTTTCCGTAGATCTGTTTTTATTATGATTATGAATGCTTCTTTTGAGATTCCTTGATCCAATGTGTAGAGATGTGTGTGTGACACAGTAGGAAAAAAGGATGATGACGATTATGAGTGCTTTTTTGCTTGGAGTATGGTAGACGCGAGAGCGACCACAATTCACCTTTGTATCTGGACGAGCTAAACAATTCTATTGAAACCTTTTTCTGTGAAGGTTCTTTTCAGCTACACAAGACCCTAAATAAAAGTCCATTGGGTTGGTTCGGTTTGGGGTAGCTTGTTTTGTAGTATGTTTCAATGTACAAGAGCTATGTGGTCGTAGTAGTAGCTGCTGTAGTAAACATGTTTGTTGGTAGCTTCTCTCTCTCTCTCTGGTCCTGCTCCTGATACTGCTGTTGTAGCATGTATTTAACAGAAGCGAAGAGGCAAAGCGAATGGAACGTTTCAACTGTTGGATATCTCTCTTTTCTTTCCTTCCTTGGTTGGTGAAGAAAGGGCGAGTTGTGGAGAGCCCCAAAAAATGTACACTACTTTATAATGTGAATAAATACACACGCAGCAGTGAGTGGTGTGCTAGTGATAAAAAGAGATCCTTTACTTTGCTTGTGCTTGCTCTTCTGGTCTGGCCCTGCTTTTGCTCATGTTCGAGCTCCTGACTGATGTGATATGTGATGTTGTGACCAAGAGCGTGTATATATGCAGTGCAAAGCTGTATGGATTCAAGAGCAAATACACTTTTTTTTGTACCCAATGCTAACACACAGAGACACTTACAAATGCTCAACGTGTGTGTATTGTGAGGATATCCGGAGTGAGGAAAAAAGGAGAGGACTACGCTACACTTTATGCTTGCTTAATTTTACCTTGTATTTTGTATTTCTGACAGTTCTCTGCTCCTGTCACGAAAACCATGATGATGATGCACAGGTATGCTGCATACATATATTCATGCTTTTCTCTACCGTCTAAAAGGTATATATAGGTATGTTCTGCATCAGATCAGGAGTTTATGATAGAAAAATGGTAATGTGTACATACATTTATTACAAATTTTCGTCTGTAGGTTAGCTGAATTATTTGGATAGGGAAGTATTATACAGATCATATATGTACATAAAATGTACCTCAAAAGGTAGCATATGAGATTCCGACAGCAACAGACCCTGAGGAGCCCTAGCATCAAGCTTTAGGCACGCTGCTTGATACTTTCTGGTAGCAGCTATTTTGTAGAATTTTTCTTCGTTTTTTCCTCTCTCATGTGAAAATGCCTAAAAGTTGTTTGCCTGCGTGTCTGATGCTCGTTTCACGAAGGAACGTTGCTGATACGATGCTTTTAGGAGAACGAAACAGTCACCTTTCAAACGGCGAATCTATGCCTTTTCTAGCAATAGTATAGTAGCAGGAGTAAAGGACGTTATTCTCTGGATACATACCGATAGCAATGCAGCCGTTTATACGGTGCGCATTCTTCATAGTAGCCAACTTGTCTTTCATCATTTTCACTTTGGTGCAGAATTATGTTTTGGTAGATGCATAACATGAAATATAAAGTTGGTTTAAATTTGAACTCGACATCATATCACCACCCATCCATCCATCTTCTATATCTCCTGAAAATCCAGTAAAGTCAGCAGAATTCTGGTGGCAATGAGGATTTTTGGCTCCAGACTCCAGAAGAAAAAGTAACTGCTGCAAAGAGTTTCCAACGAGGATGCATGTGGTGAGAATGAATATAAATGGTATATAATATATATACATGCATGAATGTATACATTTGGAGGCTCGTTGGTGTATGATGAAGGCTTAGTGATATGTGGTGCAGATGATTCTGACTAAACTGGTATCTGTCTTTACTACTTTATTGAAATGCACGCAAGATACAGTGGAGAGGAACACTTTCTTCCCTTCACATGTTTGTGTGCTTGAGCTGGTGCATGCATCACTATGTTACGTGAGAATACACAAGAGAGTTTGGATATAGGGATTCGGAGTAATACTAGCCCGTCCTATAGCCCCACAGAGGTCTGCCCATTTGTCTACATCCGCCCTAATCTTTTTCATTCTTCTTGCTGACGTCAGAGTTACAGGCGGGTCGTTGAGAAGACCCGTCCTTCCGAACTTTCTACCATCTCGTCTATGCTTCTACGTTCACTGTCTTGGGTATGTCTTATGCTGGTTGCTCATGATGATGGCAAAAACTTATGCTGTGCTTAGCGTCTTACATATTACACATCTTGAATGAAAATGGAATCAACAAGATATACAGAGCTTGCTTCAGTGTATATTTTTTTTATCTTTTTAGCAGTAGTTTTATACATCATGCAAAGCAAGTAAACACCACAACACAGCATGCTGTGTGTTATATCCATATTTTATGCCATCCTGAGTAAATTCTCATGTCTTGTTGGACCTTGCTTGCTTTTGATCGTTGTTGGTTAAAAAGAGAAAAAATGTTGGTTGTGATTGTGATACGATGTATGAATTCATATTGGTTGTAAAGAAAAGAAAGATATATATGTGCTGGTGCAGATGTTTTTAGTTTGAGTATCAACAAGCAGCAGCAGCTGCTGTTGGTGCGACTACAATTTTTGAGAATCAGGGTGATGATGATATGAGATGCTTTTTGGTTCGGGATAGATGCTATTGTGAAATAATATGCGATGACTTAGTTGTTGATGGCTCAAACTATCATGAAAAGTTTGGTCAAAGATGTGTATGGAATCGTTGACATTGTCTCGTGATACGATATATAAAGCCTTCTTCCATGGGAATATCACGACCCGCTCTCTTTACTCTCAACTCTTGTCGGCAAAGAAAATGTGCGAAATGCCGGCTTCTCTTATACCTACCTGCATGAATGCTTATAAATTACTTCACATTTTCTAATGTAATGGTAATACATTCAACTAGGACACTATAAGTATCTTGATTCATTTGATAAATCGCTTCAAAACTTCATATTCAGTTTTGTGAATTAATTTTTCGTTTTTATTATTTCTTACGACAAAAATGGCAGCAAAAGATTCTCGTAAATCAATTAATTCAAAAATTATCTATGTACGTGTATGATACAGAAAAGTAGCCAAAGTCCAAACTTTTCACACCACAATTTCACTCCCCATTTACTATTTAAATAGGCAGGGAACAGGTTGCGAGTTCATTGATTTTATCTGGTTTTCTTGTCATTCAAACCTGAACGTTGGGTCGCTGCCAGTGCGTCTCCACATTATTTCAATAACAATATTCTATCAAACCATGTGCTATTATTCAGTTAGAAAATGTTCCTTTTTAGCTCTTTGGTTTCTCTTTAAATTCTTTTCATTTGAATGGAATACTGGACTGCTGCCATGCTAATTCCCATTAGGTTCGGGCTTGGCTTTGGCAGCATGTGGTTCTTGTTACGATCTGTTAGCTTAACCAAATGTATAAAACTATATGAGGTGTCCAACACCTATTCATATCACTTTTGAAGTTTTGATGATGCTGCCGATCCAATCACTATATGATTCTATGACATTTTCACATAATATATTTGTCCCTCCACACACGCGCTTCAATATCCGTCCTCTACATATACCTTTTACATATTGTACAAATCACTCAATTATACATTTTGTTCTGATGCATTAATGCAGGCATAACCGACGGTCCCTTTGCTGTTCGCTGTTCCTCTTTTCTTTTTCCGGCAATAAGACATGGGTAAGAAAAACACAATCAGATCAGCATTATATACATTTTGTATCATAGTGGATAGAGCGAGAGTACATGGATTTCTATTGACAAGTTTATATATTATTCTCTATTATAATTTGTACACAAATCTATTCATCATTTCAC
>JAANSM010001297.1:0-19515 GCA_036850725.1 Orchesella villosa | reverse complement strand
AGGCCGTCGCCACAGAGGGAATATCGATGGTAGAGGATTTGTATAAAAAAAGACAACCCTTTCCCAATCTTGAAGCTGTCTACATTCTTCAACCCAATTCAGAATCTATGGAATGCCTCCTTCAAGATCTGAAATTAGAGCAACCAATGTACAAATCATTCCACATTTTCTTCTTAGAAAGTATGCTACAAAATGGAAAGATACATACATATATATGCCAAATTCAAAGTTGATGCAAGAAAGATTCAAAGATTATGCAAGTTAAAAGATTGGATTAATTCATGCATTTTAAGTTTGTCCCATGGATTTGTTCGATACCTTATGTGGAGTAACGCAGAAGCGAAGGATTAAAACTTTAAAGGAAATAAACTTCTCCTTCATTCCTGCAGAAAGCAATGTACAAAAAGAAAAATGAACTTTTGTATCAATGTCAAATATACATGACAAAAACCTACGGTTCTCTATTTGTATGCGTTACCTACGGCATGATTCTAATTCTTAACCGTTTATCAGGTATATCTCCTCGATTCTGAATCTTCCATGAAGCTTTACTACAACCCACAGCAGAATGATGAAGGGAATATGTTGGTAGAACTGCAGAAATTGGCTGAACGTTTAGCCACTGTGTGTGCAACGTTAGGGGAGTTTCCCAGTATCAGATACAGGTACAAAGTGCAACAGGACTACTTTAATTGAGGTTTAAAAGGCCAAAAGTTGTATGGAAGTTTGATTTTGATAAATCTTTGTAGAGCTGGGTACCCTAAGAATGTAGTGTTTGCCAAGGCCCTGGAAAGGAAATTACAGGAATATAAAGCAGGGGACCAAGGAATGGGGGAAGGTCCAGAAAAACTGAGGTCTCAACTAATCATTTTGGACCGAGGATTTGATTGTGTGTCCCCTGTGGTTCATGAACTAACATTCCAAGCAATGATTCATGATCTGCTGGACGTGAAAGATAATGTTTACACGTAAGTACTTTGGGGAAGCTGTACCTGCTGTACAATAGCAATCAGTGTATTATTTACACGGATGACAAAAATTGTACATTGTATTAAATTGAAATTTGATTTTGTTGCAGAATCAAATCACAAAATAAAAGCAAGGATATACTCTTAGATGATAATGATGAGTCTTGGAAATCCCTGAAAAACATACATATTGCGGAAGTGATGCAGTAAGAAGAACACTTTTGCTAACCTGTTGCTTTACAAACGTTATGGCTATAGATATAATATAGTTATTCCTAGCACTTCAAGCTGTAAAACGGTCTGAGACAAACATAAATATGTATTAACATTTGTAATGACCAGGAAAGTACCCGAAGAGTACAAGAAATTTTTGGAATCCAAGAATATTCACAGCAACAAAACTAACATAAAGGATCTGCAACTCATGATTAAAAAGATGCCGCAATATCAGAAGCAATTAACAATGTTAGATACTCAAATCAACATGGCGGCTGACTGTAACTCGGCTTTCAAACGAATTGAAAAGTTATGCGAAGTGGAACAGGTGTGTAGTACTTCATATGCATTCCATTCTATTTATAACCAACTCTGAAGAGTGGTAGAAGAACTTTAAAATGTGGCAATTCAATATTCTCACAGGATTTGGCAACATCTGTAGACGGCGAGGGCGAGAAGCTCAGAGACCCAATGCCACAGATAAATCCAATTATTCTAGACTTCGATGTATTCTCGGAGTATGACAAGCTTCGTGTCATCATACTTTACATTCTATTCAAAAATGGCGTGCCACAATCCAGTCTGCAGAAATTGCTTCAGCATGCTAATGTATCTTCTGATATGCACAGTATTGTTACCAATCTTTCCCTGCTCGGACAAAATGTCATTTCCGGGGTAATTCTCCAATCCGTAGACAAATGCACATTGACAACAGTTTTTGGCTCTATGAAAATTAATGTTGGATTAAACTTTTTAGGAAGGAAACAACGGAAATCAGATCCCCAGAAAAGAACGTGAAGGAGTTAGGTATAAGTTATCGAGGTGGGTTCCTGTGATTAAAGACGTTATGGAGTATGCTTTGGATGATAATTTGGATAAACGACTATTCCCATTTCAACTCAACAGGCTTTCCGAAACTGGCTATCGTGT
The DNA here is from genome assembly GCA_036850725.1 of Orchesella villosa. Taxonomy (NCBI): domain Eukaryota; kingdom Metazoa; phylum Arthropoda; class Collembola; order Entomobryomorpha; family Orchesellidae; genus Orchesella; species Orchesella villosa. Next base: position 17,401 of record JAANSM010001297.1, on the reverse strand, counting down.
TCCAACAAGGTTACTTAATTTGTTTTCTAACTTTCATTATTAAAAAAATTGAACAAGCATAAAGTGGCTATCTCTAAATTGAAATCGATTTGCCACTTATCAGCACTCGATATGGCTGGCATAACCAAGGAAGTCTACCCAGGAATCGTCCAAAAATAATTATTTTCGTAATGGGAGGTGTGACGTATTCTGAAATAAGATCTGCATATGAGGTGAACTCTCAACAAAACGATTATGAAGTTATAATAGGTAAAAAGAGATAACTTTTATTTTTAAAAATTGCAACCACTAATTGAAATCATAAATCATGCCTTACATTAAATTATTTTACCCGTGTTGTTTAACAGGTTCCACACATATCATAACACCAAAAAAGTTTTTAGAAAATCTAAAAGAATTGTAAACGAACAAACTAACACAACAGAGATTCAGATTTTTCATTCTACTATTAACAACATACAATAAAATATTATATTTAATTAAAGATTTAAACCGTAAAGTTGTAGTAATTCAGCTCATTCTGCGGAAATGACTGTAGCCAGTGTAGCCGTTTGGCTTGCCGATTTAACTTTTTTTGCAGGTTGGGATTTATCTGTGACAGGAGCCATAAATGCTTTCCTTTTACGTTTTGGTGGATCTTTCACTGGTTTGCTGTTCTCTTTATCTGATTTTCGGCTTCACTTTACGGGGTTTACCAGCCGCTGGTTTAGTTTCAACTTGGTCCGGCTTTGCTGCAGAGACTTTAGGTTTCCGGGGGGTGGCTGCCTTTGCTTTACCTTGCTTAGTAGGTTTTGCCACTGGCTCTTCTTGACTAGAAGTACCTGACAATGATTCTGTCTGTTCAGAATTTGCTTTTGATTCTCCATGTTTACAAGATTGTTCCGGTCGACTCTCCTTGTTCTGAAGCTGTTATTGAATCTCCTTGCATGGAAGGTGCTGCCGTTGATTCTCCTTGCTTGGAAGTTGCTGCCGCTGATTCTCCTTGCTTGGAAGTTGCTGCCGCTGATTCTACTTGTTGGGACGCTACTGCTCTTCTTGTTTCATTTAGTTCCGCAGTTACTGCCGAAGGTAGTTTCAATGCTTCACTCGTGGAAGCTGGCTTCAAGAGGAAACTCATAAGGTTCTCGTCGATAATCTCTGTAGCGTCTTCCTTGCTCAAAGTTAAGCAATCGCACAGGATATCCCTGACTATCTCGTTCATTCTGCAAAACCGACGACATATGTCTTATTGTAATTACAATTAAAACATACTACGAGAGTAAAAATAGAGCTATGCTTGGCGTTTAGAAATTAGAATCAGAATTCATACTTAATCAAAACTTCTCTCTTCTTTTTGTAATCATCGGACTCCTTGGTGAACGGAAATCCAGAAAACAACTTCAAGTTGTTCTTTACTTCCTCTTGGGATCCACCCTTACCGAATAGAAACCTATGCAGCCTAACCAAATCTGAATATGGTCGTTTCTGAAACCACAAAAATTAATTTACGTACATAATACTTTAAAAACTTCAACAGCTACAATTTTTTTTTACAAATTTTATGCTGATTATCATACGATCGAAAAGCTTACGTTGATCTGTGTTTCAATACTTGGAATCTCCCCAAGCTGACATCCTTGGCCATTAGCAACCACAATCGGAGGTTTCTCTTCTGGAACGCTGATAACAAATAGGTCAACTTGCTTACGCTTCCTCCGCATAGTATCTGACTTGACTCTCTCAGCAGGATTTGCGATTAGATCAAGCAGATCAAAGTCCATAAAACCGTTCGATTGGTCTTGTTTTCCATCCTTTAACTCATTCTCGTCAGCAATATCCGTCCCCTCCACATTAGTGATCCCTTGTTGGGAGTTGTTCTGCAGTCCCACATCCAGCACCGCAGTGGACTGCGCACTTTCCGTCGTTTCGGGTACTTCCGCGGCGTTCAAGATTGGACTACTTACAGGAACTGGATCTAGCCCTTCGATGGGACTACTATTTGCAGTGGCATCTGTGGCATTCTCATCGCTCACCTCATCTTTGCTAACTGCAACTTCTGGCAAAATTATGGAACTACCCGAAACTTCCATAGTCAAAGCAAACAATCACACGTCACATAAGAATTTCTAAACTAAAAAACCCAAACTATATTAGTGTTATTCAAGTAGGGCAGTACAACGCAGTAACGCTATCAACTCTAAAGAAATCAATTGCGAAGAAGTAAGTTTGAAGATGTCAATTCAGCACGCAGATGGGATAACAGTCAGCAGTAACCTGTACCTTGGACTTATGTAATTATAGGCAATTAGGGTAGCAGTAGCAGCAACAAAAAATTTAAATGTAATATGTAACGCATTCCAGAGAAAGCGGTCAGGAAACAATTTCGACCAAAAAATATTTCATTTCTACAATCACAAAAATGCTTCACCTTCACCAACCTGCTGCGAGTTGATGTTGACATGCATGAATAATTTGAAATCAAAGATTGCTCAAAGGACGCCGAACGACAAAGCAGTTTTCTACTGCTGATTTTTTCAATGCAGCAATATCTTTCTGAGTAAAAATTCAAAACACCGCGCGGTCAAGTTTTCGATTTCTGTCGATTTGACAATTGGACCAATCATAATGTGCGTGCACTGTGCTCATACGGCAACTGGCATATGCAACTGGCTGTCCTCTAAGTAAACAAAAATGGTTCAGAGGTCAAAGCGTCTTCTGTTTTTTATGGTTTTTTACCGTTCTTCCATGCTAATTCAAATGCTAAAAAGATGCCAAACACACATTTTGAAGTAGGAAAAGTAAAGTTGAACATATTTCTTTGTTTCATTCACATTTTTTACTGCGTGCTGAGATGCTCATTTCAATTTATACACCACATATACTTGCAATACAAAATGCAACAGGACCTGGCAGGTATAGAATAAGTAATGTACGATAATATAATACAAATTGGTATATGACGATAAAAAGATAAGAAGTTGGAGTTGAAATCGACTAAAGCTTTAAGCACAGAACTTCCAGATTTGTTCTGTTTGATGAGAGTTACATGGAGAGAGCTGGATTTTGGAACCAGTGGATCGGGTCTGTGGTTTTAGACATTTCTTGGAAGAATATTGTTCAATGAGGAATTGGCCGGGATGACCTTGTACTGGTTTCAAGGTCCAGCTTTGATCAGAATTTATTGAATCACAATGCACGTTTTTCAATTCATTTCCTTTTGCAATGGTTAAACAATAGTCTTCTCCATTTGCAGGATTCATTTTGATGATTGTTTTATTCAGAGAGTTGTTTCCCAACTGATATTGCTGGTCTTTTGTAGCAGTTTTCCTGTTAATTCGATAATAGTTCAAGTTATATTTGTTGCATGATTGCTACTGAAAATGCCATAAGCGTTCGTCTGAATAAGAAGATTATTCATGACATTCATAGCTCGTAATAAAATAATATTAATATACCAGTATGTGCATTCTGCTAGAACCGCATTGGAATTAGACAAAATTCCAAACCCTTCCACTTTGAGACATTTTCCAGCGGAAAAGTTGTGTATAAAAATGGACTCATTACTTGGTTTAGTGGTTGGACCCGAAGAAAACTCGCACAACTTTTGGGACGATATTTCAGCAATAAATCCCATAAACATTAAAGTTGAATAATATATCCATTTTGGGGATATAATTGGGTTATTCTTTGTTACTAACATGGCTGTGGAACGTTTAAAAGTTTGGTTAGAATATTTAAAGATTAAAAAAAAATTACAATAGGAAAGACAAAGACAACAAATTACACTGAATTGCGTTGGAAGCTGGAAGATTACTTTTGGTACATTATACTTGAAGAATCTTAGTCAACTGAAGTGACTTGCATAAGGAGACTTGTTGTCTTTTAGACATTCACCATGTTATTGACGTAGTTGTTTTGTTAGGCATAATATGAAACAAACTAGCTGCATTTACTTTTACTTATGACGACGACCCTGGAACTGCAGTATACAAGCATCATTATCAACACCGAACGACCAAGAAAACGAATTATAGCTTTAAGACGCGTACATGAATCTTAATTAGTTCGAGGTACAATTGCTATACTATTTTGATGATTATTCAATGATTCACGTTGTTTACTTAGAACACAGTATGCAGTAGTTAGTATTGAAGAAATCAACATCTTAATTTAATATCCTCGTACTTTCAAGAAATTCATCGTCATTATTGGATATCTGCAGAGCAGCATAAATAGCAATCTGGGCTCTGGAACAGCCGAGCTGGAATAACCATACGTGGAAATTATGCACTTATTGGAGCATAATAATATAATAACTATGTTGTAATTATATTGGTATCTAAACAATGCACGATACACACAGTTCTTTAATAAAGCTGACCAAATGCATGCTACCACTGCCATCGCAGTTGTATATTACGCGAGTGTGAGTTATTAGTTCTGTAACTTCTGTATAAGACTTTTTCATAGAGAAATTGCCTACCTTAAGTACTTTACTGAAGGATGCATTTTTTTGCATATTATGTTGGGAATTTGAGACCACATCATCCCCTCCTGACTCAGTACGTTATTACATCATTTCACTTTTACTCATTGGATTCATGTTCATCATTAGTATCATAATATCATGTGAGTTTTCCGTAATAAAACAACTTCGTGAGTATAATGAGACAGACCGACATGAGATAGGACACGAAATGCTTTGAATATCCAACGTGTCCGTTTTTATAGTAGTTTAATAACTCACACTGAACTATCGTCACATGCATAATGTTTTTTACTTCTACGTAATGCTCTTGTTAGTAGTTTTCAATTTTCATGCAACGCCCTTGCAACGGCGTTAGATTGAGCAGTTTTCTAACCATTTCATCGAATACATCTATAACATATCTTGTGATGTAAACGAGTAATCAGAATATTTCACTAAATTTCAATTATAAAAATAAATACTTATCGTAAATCCATGACCGAAGAATTTAAATACATTCTTGTAATACATAGTATTTACGTATACTTAATGCATAATCTAATCGGTAGATAATACATGCAGTAAAAGTAAATTCTCTCTTTATCTGTGCATATGGATAAAATCCGAAATGATTTGACTAATATACGCATCGTCACTTATATAAACACTTACTATGACTAACAATATGTAAACATCATAGTGTCTGATAGATGAAACAAACATTCTACTATATAGTGTTTGCCCTTTACATACTTTAGTAAAACAAGATTCTCAACTTAAACTTACCCTTATAGTAATGGATTCATCAATATCAACTGATTTGTATGAACAAGAGGAGAGTATCAAAATATGCCCATGCTATGTCGCAATGAGAATTGTAAAAGTAATCGAAATTGATAAGGCACAGAAAAGTATATATATGCCATCTCCATTCTCTGCTTAGCAAGCATAAAAACAGTTTAAAAATATGACTACAATACCAGAGCAGCTTTACTTTTGTATGAAAGAGACAGACAAAATCCGGAAAACATGCACCATTATTTTTAGAAGATACCTTATCATAATGCCGATAATCTTCGTGCTTCAAGCTTCACCTCGTGATTATATGAGCCGAATGCCTGGAATAACTTATTCCTTATTTTGCAAAGTATGGTTAGTGAGGCTCTTTGGTCCTTAGTGGAAGCAGTTTTCACTACTCTGGTTGGAAATTCTTTCTGGAAATCTTTTGAAAATGTCTTTGAAAAGCCAAACGAATCAAAGTCAGGTTGCAGATGACGTAAGAATAAGTCAATCCCTCTAATCCATTTTTGTAGATGCATGGTATTAAGTTGCGCATAGGATTTTGTATCGTTAAAGTTAAATCTTGGAATTGGAATGTTTGAATGTTGGAAACTAGAATTCTGGATATGAAAATCAAGGGTTTGTCAGCAGCCAATCTGATGTTAACAACTCATCAACTTCAGCACGCAGATTTACGGCAACAAGAAGTGGAAGCATACATCTAAATCAAGTGTATTACACATGGAATGATATAAACGCAGTTGCAAAACCCGAGAAGAAGTCGTTTAAACTTCCATGTTTTGGCAGTAAGGATGATATTGCTCCTAAAGAGCCGAAACAAATTCTCAAGAATGGTTAGTTAAGACTTAAAAGACTCAAGAAACCCATCTTAATTTCTTGTGAAACCGTTTTGTTTTGATAATAAAATAATACACAATAAAAATTATTGCAGTTTCAGGAATCGCTCGACCTGGAGAAATTCTGGCCATTATGGGCGCAAGGTTTGATAACTGCATATAAAAACAAATATGTGTTGTTGGACCTTAGTAAATTCATGATTTACGTATTTCTGTGAAATTTTTAGTGGGGCAGGCAAGACATCTTTACTCAACATTCTTACATTTAGGAATACTAGTTCCCTGAATATTTCTGGCAATAGAATGGTCAACGGTGTCCCAATCGACGCTGTTCAGCTAACCTTGATTTCTGCATACATTCAGCAAGACGATATATTTATTGGAACTCTTACACCTAGAGAGCATTTAAGATTTCAGGCTCTATTACGTATGGACAAAGAGTTTTCATACAAGGAAAGAATGAAAAAAGTTGAGGAAGTTATCAAAGAGGTAGTTTACCATTATTACAATAGATCAAATTCGTAAATAGAAGCACAATCATTCAATTTAAAACATGTAAAAGATGGGCTTAACTGGATGTGCTGACACAATAATCGGTATTCCTGGAAGAATTAAAGGACTTTCTGGAGGACAGCAGAAGCGACTATCTGTAGCTTCAGAAGTACGCAGAAATTCTAAGAATCGAATAATCAAACGTGTACATTTTGCTACGAAACAGCAAAACTCAAATAGATGATTGTAATGAATTTTGCAGGTACTGACAGACCCACAGCTTCTAATATGCGACGAGCCTACCACTGGCCTTGACTCCTTCATGGCTGCGAATCTCGTAAAAACATTAAAAACATTGGCAAACAAAGGGAAAACAATTATTTGTACAATCCATCAGCCAGCCTCTGATACATTTGCTTTGTTTGACAAACTCCTCCTGATGTCTGAAGGCAGAGTTGCATATTATGGAGATGCAAAGAAAGCTCCTACATACTTTTCCTCGTACTAACATCATACCAAACACACTTTAGTCTAGTATATTATATGTATGTACTTATATGTTTATCTTTAAAAGTACATCGATATTTTTAGAATTGGCTATCCTTGTCCGGAGACTTACAATCCCGCAGATTTCTATATCCATACGCTTGCAATACGAGTTGGAAGCGCAGAAGAATGCTTGCAAAGGTCGAGAGCTATTTGTGACAAGTTTGATGAAAGTGATGAATCTAAAGCTATTAAGGTGAAAATATTTATTGATGATGTAAAAATAATGGTTCGCGTTAGGTGAATTTTCACTGAAATTATAATTATCTTCATAGGTCTCATTTTCCAAAGATGATGAGCTATCAAAAGCATTGAAGGAAGTTGCAAAGAAACGAAAAAAGTCACCATATAAGGCATCATGGTTTGCCCAGTTTCGAGCCTGCTTTTGGAGATCTTCTATCGTTGTCCGAAAGGATCCTTTGGTTTTGAAGGTTCAACTAATTCAAACAATTGTAAGTAAGCATTTAGGACGATGTTGCATTCGGTGCAGCTATATTTCAATTTTCAATTCAAACAAAAATCATTATCGAAACTATTACCAGCTGCTTTTTATAAACTTTCAAAATGATTGATTTATTATATTGCAGTTCTTATCATTGGTTATCGGGTTGATTTACTTTGGACAAGACAATGACCAAGAAGGAATTCAAAACATCAGTGGATGCATTTTTATGATTATAGCGAATCTTACATTCAGCAGCATATTTCCCGTTACTAATGTACGTCATTATATATACTTGGCTTTACAGAATTCACGCAAAAATCCCTTAATAATAATTTGTTTTCAGGTTTTCTGGAGTGAACTTCCTGTCTTTATGAGGGAACACTTCAATGGAATGTATCGAACAGACACATACTACCTAGCTAAAACATTTGCAGAGCTTGTTGATTTACTTTGGACAAGACAATGACCAAGAAGGAATTCAAAACATCAGTGGATGCATTTTTATGATTATAGCGAATCTTACATTCAGCAGCATATTTCCTGTTACCAATGTACGTTGTTGTATATACATTGGCTTTACAGAATTCACACAACGATCCCTTAATAATGATTTGTTTTCAGGTTTTTTGGAGTGAACTTCCTGTCTTTATGAGGGAACACTTCAATGGAATGTATCGAACAGACACATACTACCTAGCTAAAACATTTGCAGAGCTTCCTGTGTATCTAATCCTTACCAGCAATTTTCATTAGTATCACATATTGGATGATCGGTTTAAATGATGACATTGACAGATTTTTAATAGCAGTAGGCACTGCAGTTCTTGTTGCAAATGTAGGGTCGTCATTTGGTAATTAACATAAAACTCGAACTGATTTATTAGGATTTAGTGAGTTCATGCAGTTGAATTCGTTCATTGACCGATGATATTGAATGATTGATTGGAAAATTTGTGTAGGTTACATGGCTTCAACGGTAACGTCCTTCATTTGAAGCAACAATGGCCCTCGCTCCTGTAATGATTACACCGTTTATGTTATTTGGAGGATCCTTTATGAACAAGGAGTAAGATTTTTATAGCTTCATGAATTAATTCAAGCAATCATTAGTAAGTGCAAAAAATCAAATTTTCCAAGAGCATCATGTATATTATTATTTGATATTACGTTTTCAGCTCAATTCCCGTGTACTTCATTTGGCTAAAATACCTTTCCTGGTTTCTTTACGGAATATGAAGCTTTGTCAATAAATCAATGGAAAGGTATTACCAATATTACTTGCGAAGTCGGTAGCACTTGTATTGAAAACGGAGAGCAAGTTTTGGAAAGTCTTAGCTTTAAAGAGGTAAAAGAGATTTGTCAGAAGTAATTTGGTAATATATTCTTTCTACTAGAAAGAAACACATTTTCATGACATAGTCTTTTCACACTACAGGAAAATTTTGGAATGTCTTTGGCCTGCTCTGGGTGCATTAATCGTGGCTACGAGGCTAATATCCTATGCAGGACTTGTAATGAAATCCCGACGACGAAAGTGACACAAGTGCAAAGTTCTTATAATTCTTTAATGTGGAATAGTTTGTAATTATTTATTTGATGCATTGTTGACTCAACCTCTGGTTGATCTTACTTATGTTGCTGAAAAACTTTTGTTTTACTTATGTCGATGTCAAAAGTTTTTCAGCAAAAATATTGTTAACTAATTATTGTTCAACGCAATATTGTGGTTTACTTCGTAATTTACAAGTAGTGAATAGCATAATATATTGCTGATGTGCAAACACCGGAAAGTTAAAATTACTAGAATATATACGTGTATCTCGAGATTCAAAATACTTTAGTTAGCTATGCTAAAATTGGAGTTTTCGTGTTTGATGGGTTAAATAAAATTAACATTGTTTTTTCGAATATACTGGTACTAATTTAAGAAACCCTGACATAACAAATTCTTTGGAAGTCTTTTTGTAAAGCACATAAATATCACATCACACACAATACGCATACACACTTTGTTACAAATTACAGCTTGTGTTCTCACATTCAACATTCTCATACTCTAAACTACAACAGACATAATGACAATAACATGGTGAAGACGTAAATAAATGCATGTAAAATGATAAAAATCGAAATTGTAAAATACTTCGCAAATCAATTCGTTCGCAGTCTACCCCTAACTGTTAAGTTACCCTCTAAACATATTTTGGATTTCCTCCAAAGTTTTCCCCTTCGTTTCCGGAACAAACAAGACACAAAACACTGTTCCCACCGCGCATACAATGGAAAACATCCAGTAACACCCGTATTTTCCCATGTAAAAGATAAAATCTTCAAAGCTTTTGGTGACTAGAAATGCAATTAACCAGTTATGAACTACTGCTATTCCTGAACCCAATCCTTTGACGTGAGACGGAAGGAGCTCACCATTGTAGAGCCTATGTAAATGCACAAAAATTAAGCCCAATGCTTTTTTAATCAAAATTTAATTCAAGTTATTGAATGCTGCATTGTCTTACCAGGGTACTGTTCCAAATCTGCAATAAAAGATTATTAGTAATGAGATTCGCTGTTATAATTAACTCCATCTTATAAATGAAAGTGATAAATTGAAAACAATTACCCGAAGTTAAATGAAGTCACAAAAAGCATCAAACTGGCAAGAGGAAGCCAGGTTAGAGATTCAACAAGTGAGGGATCAGATCCTTCGTCCTTTAGGTAAAAGTACAACCCCAGTCCAAAGAGAGCAATGCTCATTCCAATGTCTGAAACAATGAGTAAAATCTTCCTTCCAGCCCTATCAATCAGTAAGATTGAGATTATCACGGAAATCATAAGGACGAGCCCTACAATGACACTTGATAAGTTTGGATTTATATTCGATCCGGATGTTTCAAAGATTTCAACAGTGTAAAATATTACTGCATTGATCCCTGTACAAAAACGAAGAGTACATCATTTATTACTGGTCACTGGTCATCCATTACAGTCTTCAATGAATTATAGAGGCTTGCATGATTCCAATTAAGTCGTCTCTGTTTACCCGACATTTGTTGAAAAAACATCAAGGACACGCATATGATATTTGGTTTTAGGACTGGTGGGCTGAAAAACTCTTTTGCGGAAAGTCTTACTTCCCGTTTCTCATCAATAGCTCGCCGTAGCTGTTGGGTTTTCGTATTAAATGTAGTTCATTTTTTATTTTAATATTTGTATATATTTATATACAAGATAAACCTACCTGCTGAATTTCTGGCTCGATTTGGTCGGATAGCATTGCTCCACGGAGCCATTTGAGAGAGAGTCGTGCTTTCTCATATTGTCCTTTTGTAGATCAGAAACACAGGGGACTCTGGTAGTTTGTGGGCCAGTACCAAATACACAAATGTTACAGCTGCATTCACAATGGTTAGTTGGAACCACGTCATGAAGGATCCGAATATGTATCTAGGTGTGTGCCATTCTTATATTCATTATGCTGGTAAACTGGCTTAAATAACTTGAACTCCTTTACTATATGTATTACTAAGAAATTCGTACGTGACGATCTGTGTCTTACGTGTTCATTATGCCAAAGGTAATTCCCAAAGGGAATAAATTACACAGCGCACCTCGAACTGTTTCATCTGTGATTTCTGCAATGAATACGGGCACTGTGAGACTGCTTGCTCCAACGCATAAACCTACAGGCGAGAAATGGACATTAAAATATTATGAGAAGTACTTAAATATAATCTTGTTTGCACTGTAATGTGCTTATTATAAGTATAAAAATGTACCTAATGCAAACCGTGCAAAAATGAGAATGGGCACATTCGGAGCAAAAGCAACCATGAGCCAACTGACAAAGAACGGGTANAATGGGCACATTCGGAGCAAAAGCAACCATGAGCCAACTGACAAAGAACGGGTATCCAATTGCAATTGCAGTTTTTCTTCGCCCAATTTTGTCTATTGCAAACCCTGTAATAGGTCCAGCAATCAAAGCTGCCAACTACACGGGGTTAATTGAAATCAGTAAATTATTAGCGACGGGGGTTTGAATTAATACATATTTTAAACGCTTCGAGTAAGTAATACTGTTTTAGATTTACTGTCACAATTGAAGCTATCCATGATTTATCCGAAACAGTGAGCACTCCAAAATGTTCTGTTGCCTCTAGATCTGGTATCGCTGGTGCCGTCCTAGAATCAGTAAAGTATACTCCACATACATTCTTTATTAATTTAAATTTGGTTTTTCATTTTCATAATAATTCTGAATAATTTACCATGCTACCACCGTTCCTACTGAGTAGGCAGCAAATCCAACTAAAAATTACAAGAGAAAAATTGGGCAATATGAAGATAATAAATAAAGATGAAAATGAAAGAGTTGTTAATTACAAATACAAGCTTTTGACTTGGTGTCACTTACGAACGATGGAGGTTAGTACTTGAGTTTTCTTGGATGGAATAAATACTTCCCGTTCAAATTCCTCCATTTTGTACTCTAATATCTTTACACACAATCTTCAAACCCTAAAATTCCAATCTACACGAAGAACCTGCACAGCCTTCCATTAAAGATGGTTTACAACAAGTAAATGATCATGAAGAAATTGTTGATGGGATATGTAAGCAGTAATTTGGAATAAAATTCATTATTCCAATTCCAGATAAAATGCCAAATTTTACTACGAATCTCCAAATCTCTCAAACGAGTCTCACTTTCTAAAAAACAGTCGTTCATCAGCCATCCGCCGACCTAGACATGGTTTAAGATCCGATTCACAAAGAATGAGTTAGAATTTGGCTTGAAGCAAAATTGGAATGCAATGATGTTCATGGGGATGTTGATTGTATGCTGATGTTGAAAGTAAGCTTCATTTTTATTATAAAGAAACAATAATTGTACAACATCTGTATGTCTGGTCTGGCCAACACTACGCACACATTATTCAGCATTCAACTGGGTTTAGTGGGTATCAAAATCACTCACGCATGCAGACTAGAAAAAAACAGGTAGGGCAATGATGCTCTTTTAGTTTACCTGAGTAACACCAATCCAATCCTACCAACAACATAAAAGTCATCATCACAAACCCTTTCCATTGCATTTTTTATTGAGTACAAACTACAATGCTCCTACGTATTCGTCTTCTTACTCCTTTCCTACCTGTCTGACGCAACCATATAAGTTGCCCACCTTTACGCTTTGCAGGAGTGTACACACACTCCATTCAAATCACCTTGATGGAGATTTTAGATTATGATGAAAAAACACTAACGCTAATGCATTGGTATATGTATATATGTGTAAATAAAAAAATATAGACATGGTTTAAAAGTTCGATGTGAAGTATCTGACGCTGCACTTAAAATTTGTATTAAAAATTTCCTCATGAGCCCTCATTCCTCTTGTCATTTGATATGGTGGCGAGAAGAATGACAATGCTGAGAAGCTTTTCATTAACATTTCCACGCAATTCTGGTAATACAGATCACATCGTAAATCATAACTAGTCTTTTTTAGATTTACATAGAATAGGAGTGAAGAACTGAGTGAGGAAACAAAGGTAAAATCTGTCTGAATCTGGTTTGTGTCAGATTGGAATTTTGTGATCCCCTGTTTTTCATTAAATGAGATTTGTACGAAATTCATAATCATTTATGTTACATCCATATGAGCAAGAAGCGTGATCATGAGGCATGAGATTTTTGTCTTGTGACTATCTGAAGAAATGGTGGGGAAATTGCTACAACTAATAAAAAAGAAGGTCGGTGCACTCTGATTTCCGTATACTCTGGATTTGGAAGGACGTACAGTAATCATGAAATGAAGTAAATCACTTAATATAGACATTTTACGCAGCAGACTCATAATGATGATTGTAATGGGTGAGAAATAAAAAGTATAACTGATTGGTACTTTGCTTTCCTATTATATTTCTATTTTTTGCACCTTACACTTTACGCATACTGTGAAAACTAATGATGTGCGGAGACTTATGGGTTAAGGAGTACAAAATTGGTTGACTACTGATGTAATGAAGGAATGAACGCGGATGCTCGTAAATAAGTGAGAATAAGTTTGATTTTACGTGGTACACAGTTGTGTTTTAAGTAAAAAATAAAACTTTTCTGTATGTTGTATTTTACTTTATTTTTTTATAGAAAATATTAACGTGAAGAATTCCGTTAAAAAGCTAACAACAATCTTGAGTTCATGATACAGTTAGAATTACAAATTACATATAGGCCGAGTTACAATAACAATAATAAGTCACATTTTGCATTATTAGGTGCACTGAGGTTTAGGAAGACCAAAAACAGAGTATGAATAACATTCGATTATGTGATTACGCTGATTGACTTACATGTTGCATTTACTTACAGTTCCTATATAAACTCACTACTTAAGTTTTTAAAGTACCAATGATGTTTCCTTCGTATACAAAATAGAAGATACAATGTAGCTGATACAATGTATCAGCTCAAAAGTAGTATGTAATATATGAGAGTATCAAATTACATGCTGCGTCTTTTCAACATTTTCTAGTAACAAACATTGAGCTGCTCGTTTGATTGTGTGATTAATATTTATATATGTATAATATATACCTGTTGGAACAATTAGTATTTGTCACGGCTTCATACTTACATATCAGTTGACGACACGCATTCCACGACGTCGTATCATTTGCATAATCATGGAATGCTGTAGGCAAAGGTGAAATATTGAAATAGTAAATCTTAGAATATGTTACAAACTCTTATTAACATTTCCTTAGTTTATAAAATACAATATACCTAACAATAAACGTATAGTAAGTTGAAAGTAGTAACAGTATATACTTATAATTTATAGTTAAAGCTCTTACGGCAAGATTCAACGGTTTAATTTAAACCGGTATAAGTGAAAAATTTACATAAAGCGTAAAGTTAGCCCACTCCAACTGGTGGGTGTGCGAAGTAATTACTAATAATTTTATTATGAGTTCTTAAACTTTGTCTGCAAATAATCTCATGATTTCTTCAACAGTTTTGCCTTTAGTTTCTGGTAAAACGAAGGCAGCAAAGGCAGCTCCCAATGCACAGATCCCTGAGAAGATCCAGAAGGCACCGTAACCTTGAATGGCATCCACGATGCCCTGGAAAGTAAATGTAACGAGGAAACCGAGACCCCAATTTGTTGAAGTGGTCATGGCTGAGGCGATTCCTATTATAGAAAAATAAACTCATTCAAACAATGATTCTGATCAAAATGAATCTAAATGACAGAATAAATGACAGAATTAACAACTTACCCTTAATATGAGGTGGACACAAATCGCCCATTAATGTCCATGGAAGAGGTCCAACTGTAAATAGAAAAAATTAGTATTTGTACATGTGAAAAAACATGATAAATGTAGATAATTGTGCGAGTAGCAAGTTTGGAACAAACCTCCACAACAGTAGGTAACCATATACATCACCAAACTGAGGAGTGGCAACCAACCAAGGTTTTCTGCAGTTTCTGGTTTTTCCTCTTTCAAATAGTAGAAGACCCCAAGAGCTGCCAATGAGATGCACATGCCAACTTCAGAAAAGAAGAATAATGGTTTACGACCAAACTTGTTCATGAGTATTCCTGCAAAGGCGAATCCAATGGCTTGAGTCATTCCAACAATGATGGCACAAATACTGGGGTCGATATCACTTCCTGCTGCCTTGAAAATGTCAACGGAGAAGAAAATAACTGCGTTGATGCCGGCTACGTGGAAGAGAAAACAATTCGCATTTAAATTACGAAGATTTAGAGGGATAAATGTGTGGCATATATTGTCACTTCAAATCAAAGCTATAATGTACCCAATTGCTGGAATGCCATAGCTGTAACACTCATAAGGCATGGTTTAATTGTGCTTCCAACAAGAAGACTGCCGCCACTTGCATTGCTGTTGGCTTCTTCAATACTGGATTGAATCTGAAAAATAGCAAAGTCAAATCAAAGTTGAAACAATTTCGTACAGTATCGAAGCATATTGATGTATATCAATATGTTATGTAATTTCTTTGATATACATAGCTAATTATGTCATATGTTTTTCACTAAATGCATACTTCTTTTAGCTCCGGTTCGATATCTTGGACGGATGGTGCCCCGCGGAGCCATTGCAATGATGCGGCAGCCTTTTCAGTTTGACCTTTAGAAAGTAGGTACCTAGGTGTATCTGGCACAAATAGCATAGCTACTCCATGAAGGATTGGAACTACTCCACAAATAATAGAAGTAATTCTCCAACTTACAACTGCTCCAACAATGTAGCTGAATGAATCGCAAATGATAAAATATTAATTTCTCCAGTCTCTTCTGCTGCCTTTTATGCTAATGCGTTAATTATTCTTGCAATAATTCCAAGCTGCAAATATTGAATATTCGCAAATGGACCATTGCATTGCTCAAGGTCTTACACAAATGCGATTCCAGAGCACAAACAAACGACCATGACAGTTCCCATCGTGTTTCTCAATCTGTCCTGCGCTATTTCTGCGATATAAACTGATGTAATGACAGTGTAAGCACCACCAGAGAAGCCGGTGATAAATCTTCCAGCATATAGCATAAAAACGCTTTGAGCGGAGGCCATAACTGCATATCCGATAACAAAAGGAATGACCATTATGATACTTGTCAACTTGCGTCCAATCTTTTCAACTGTGTATCCTATAATAAAGCAACTCAAGAGAGCTGCAACCTGGAAATGAAAAAGTAATTATTTTAACACGCTGAAAATTCTCAAAAAGATTTTTATGATTGATGCAACTCAAGCTAGCCGTAAAAGCCTTAGAATAGAAGTTCTATGTGATAATACTGTGCATGTGTATGGCATTATTAAGTGACGGATTAAAACTATATGCAAATTGATTAAAACGTTGGAGAAAATAAAAGCCATAAGCGTTTCCATAATCCTATTTTGTCAGTAGCTCTCTCATGCTGTGTGAAGTTTTCTTCGTCTAAAGTAGTACAGAAGTAAAATGTAGCTCCTTCCAGCCAAAGCCACACGAAGAGTTCCGAGATTTATGAAATCGGAATAAATTCTCAAAAAGATTTTTATGATTGACGCAATTCAAGCTAACCGTAAAAGCCTTAGAATAGAAGTTCTATGTGATAATATTGTGCATGTGTATGGCATTATTAAGCGAAGGATTAAAACTATATGCAAATTGATTAAAACGTTGGAGAAAATAAAAGCCACCAGCATTTCCATAATCCTACTTTGTCTGTAGCTGTCCCATGCTGTGTGTTTTCTTCGTCTAAAGTAGTATGGAAGTAAAATGTAGCTCCTTCCAGCCAAAGCCACACGAAGAGTTCCGAGATTTATGAAATCGGAAAGCATATTACAGACACGTGAATGCTAATGCTGGAAAGCCAGGCAAATTTTTTATTTCTAAGCCGGCTAGGGCTGCGGAATGACTATACATATGTTATATTATGTGTTATGTTATGTCAAAGCGGACTAAACCAGATTTTGTGGGCACAGCTGGGGGATAAGGAATCAATACAAAACATTCAAGTAATACGTTCCGTATCGTACAATATAACACGGTATTGAATTTCCGCACCCTTTGTCAATCATGGAAATGGAAACTAATGGAAAGACATGTTTGCGCTTTAGTTTTAATGTTTTAAGTTATTTATATAAAAGCAAATAAAATCTGAGTATAAAAGTGTGAGTGCAAATAATAGAATTTATGATGTTACGGATTTATAGTTCCAAATACTAGAATTTATGTTGTGCATTAACTTAAAGTCTAACATTTTGATTTATAATGATGAAAATAGAAAATTGGACCTTAAACATTATTAAG
>JAANSM010001296.1:0-19518 GCA_036850725.1 Orchesella villosa | reverse complement strand
TTGAGGAATCCAGCAGAACAGCCGACTAAACAACCACCAGGGAATGTCAGCTTGGGTATGGATTGGAAGCCCCCTTCATTTAATGCCCTTGCACCATATCCCACTCGCTTTCCCCCTTGAAGAATTTCGGTGATGGCTGGATGATGCTTCCATCGTTGAAATTCTCTGAATGGACTTAAATAAGGATTGGAGTAATCTAGCGCTACAACAAATCCTAAGGCTACAAGAGGTACTTCGTCATTCAGGTGGTAGAGGAAGGAGCCACCGTACGTAGTTTTCTCCATTGGCCATCCCACCGTGTGCTGTATCCTTCCTGGGCTGTGATTCGCAGGGTCAATTTCCCATAGTTCTTTTAGACCAATTCCATATGATTGTGGCTCTGCATTTTTCCTCAAGTCGAACTTCTGTATGAGCTGCTTACTTAGATGACCGTGACAACCTTCAGCGAATATAGTGGCTCTGGTGTGAAACTCCATTCCTCTTTCAAAAGCATCTTTTGGAGAACCATCTTTGGCGATTCCGACGTCATTAGTTGCAATTCCTCTAACAGCACCATTTTCATCGTATAAAATTTCAGATGCGGCGTAACCAGGGTAGAGTTCTACTCCGAGGGCTTCAGCCTGCTCTCCTAACCATCGTACAACGTGTCCTAATCGCACGATGTAGTTTCCATGATTGTTCATTGGCATAAATGGTGGCACAGGGATGTTAATCTTTGATGTTGGGGTTAGAAGGCTGAAAATATCTTCTGTAACTGGAGTGTTTAGTGGAGCTCCTTTTTCTTTCCAGTCAGGGATGAGCTCGTTCAATGCCCTCGGCTCTATTACAGCACCAGATAATATGTGACCTCCAATTTCAGCAGCTTTCTCAATCACACAGACACGAAACTCTTTTCCACTTTCGTTAGCTAGCTGCTTTAAACGGATGGCTGCGGAGAGACCTGCAGGACCACCTCCCACGATTACAACATCGGCTTCATCCGCTACTCGCTCCATTTCCACTTCTACAATTAGATACAAAAGTGGTAATCAGTTAGTTATTATCACAAAACCGAAATAAAAACTTTATTGAGGAAATGCAGGAATAAGTAACAACGCATGTTATAGTGTACCTTTCCATCGTGGATCACTTTCTCTAGGATGAATGGTATAGTGCGTGGTAATTTTTGGTGTTGTTGGATCAGACGAGTAACCCCTTGATTTAATCTTTGGTATCCCAGAACATGACCCTAAAATCAAAAGTGGTAATCAGTTAGTGATTATCACAAAAACCAAAATAAAAACGTTACTGGGGAAATGCATGAATAAGTAACAACGCATGTTATAGTGTACCTTTCCATCGTGGATCACTTTCTCTAGGATGAATGGTATAGTGCGTGGTAATTTTTGGTGTTGTTGGATCAGACGAGAAGCCTCTTGATTTAATCTTTGGTATCCCAGAACATGACCCTAAAAGATACAAGGATGAACATATTTTATATTACTTTAATATATTTAAGAACTCCAAGGAAATCCTTTAAATCCCATTTCAGTACTTATGACTTACTCAAGGCCAATCTTCTCGTCAGAATCAGTGCCATAATCCCCAATTATCTCAAAAGAAACGTGTTGGAAAATAGCACCCAGGAAGACAGCTGAGAGTCGCACTATTATCGATGAGAACGTTCAGTTGATTCTAAAATACGAACAGAAAACATACAATTGGTCAGTGGTTTATAGACTTGAACTCTCTAGAACACATATAGCGTTCATATTAACATTCAATATCCCACAATGAGGAAATGACGCTGTCAAAATACAGACGATGAGTTTTCCTCTGTTTTAATTCTTTATAGTCATGGAAATGGAAGAAATGCAAACATGTACCTTTTAAGTGTGCCTCCTTGACACCAAGTTTTTATCCAATATATTCAATCAGTTACTTTTTCCAAATTAAAAACTTTTTATCCAGAGTTCGGCACATAATATGTCTTTCCACTTCCACATGCCGAATAGGACCAACAAGACATTGAAAGGATAAATATTATTCTTCTTTTGCTACTGCTGCTATTGGGTAACCGACCTTTGGACCGTATGCTTGTACATTGTACCTCTGTCCCGTTTCATTCAACTTGTTTCGCCGACTGTTCCGTATACTTATCTAGCATACACATATATGCTATACATATCTCTACAGACATGAACTGCTTCAGGATCATATGCCTTGCTTGCCTATGAGTGATGCATATTCACTGCACTACATGTACAGTTTATGTGCCTCTACCAATGCCGTTCTCTGATGTAGAGGCGTGTATGCTAAAGAAAGAACTCTTGAATGAAATTGTAACTGCGTCACATCCAGTAATTGAACTCCTTCCCTTAACTGATTCTGAATTGTATTATGGTGGCAGTCAGTTGATGGACAAAAATGAGATAAGAAATGATGTATTATACGAAAAACTATGATTTTCTTCTGAAGCAAACTTATAGCGTAGGTAATTTTCGTTCTGGAGTTTCTCGGGTATTGAAATCTTGGATGATGTTGTCGCATGAATATAACCTTTCAATCTCGGTTATCAATCTAGCCTATGTTATAGTATGGGTTGTAATTTGTGTTTCATGTTGATGAAAAGTCGCGTTAGACCATGTCTAGTTTAAAGATTGCTGAAACAACGAATAGAAAAGTATTTTATCTGATGTTTTTTATTTAATTAAGTTCAATATCATTCTAAGCAAGAAATCATTGAAAAGGTTAAGACACAAATGTGTAGTAAATGGGACAGGCCGGTTGTGGTATTTTTCCTGAAATGATAAAGAAACATATAACATGTTAATAAAACATTTAAAGCGTGTACGGGAATATTGCATAAACAAGAACAAGGCTAGTTTTTTTTATATCAAATATATAATTTAAGGTTAAATTTACCAGATAGATTATAGTGTAGAAAGTTTTTAATTCAACCATAAACTCTCTCATCAGAAAAAGGTAAGGTCAAAACTATTTTTCCTGAAATAATAAAGAAAAATATAGCATGTTAATAAAGCATTTAAACTGTATACGGGAATGTTGCATAAACAAGGCTAGTCTTTTATGTCAAATATATAATTTAAGGTCAAATTTACCAGATAGAATATAATGGAGAAAGTTTTAAATTTAACCATAAACTCTCTCATCAGAAAAAGGTAAGGTCAAAACTCGCTTCTCGACAAAGTGCTTGCTCTCTGCATTCTGGAATCTGTCTTCGCTATTGTAACCAAGTTCAAGAGGATCAATTTGCTTGTGGTGGTCCCAATTGTCATTGGCATCAAGTTGCAACTGAACATCGCGTCTTTCCTTGTCTTTATTGACTTCCTGAATAAGAAACAATAACCAAGAAAAATACGTCCGTATTATTATTTATAGAAACGTTTGAATGAGCCTTTTTTCCATATGTTTCAACATATTTCCGATTTCTAACTTACGGTAGCAGGGGAGCCTTCAGCTGGCTGCAAGGCTTCCTCGATTGTCCCCAGAGCCAGTGGAGTGGCTCTTGCAACCATATCAGCGTTGATTAACAACACCGCGTACAAAATTGACAATTTCAGGAAAGTATTCATCTCGTTTCGAATGTTGGTACGAATTTTTGAGCAAAATGGACTAAAATTTGAATACTTGAATTAATATTAGCAGACTTCACTCGTATTAGAAGTAACTCCTTTGACGATGTCTTTTTAATGAAGAATGTAAATCTTACTCTTATACTTGAAGTGTCATAAAATCACAAGGTTAAAATCGGTAGGAAGAAGCTAATATGGTTAGGTATAGGAGAAAAAATTTGAGTACTTTTGCTATAAATCTTTGATCCTAAAACAATAGGTTATATTACGAAACCATCCATACACATAAGATATTTTTATGAGTTTTAAGTAAGTTGCCGACGAAATGAATTCGAGGAATCGTTGTACCATTGCCAGCAAAATATTTCATGAAACAAAGTACCATATATTCACAACAAGGCAATATAAATATATACACATTCACCTAAGCCTATATTCTTTACAATTATGAAAGTGTATGATACAAGCGTATGTACTGCTTACGTGACACACGTTCTGTCATTGTTCAATGTAAGTGTTTACTATGATCCAATATTATGTTATTTATCATATCTGCATATTTTAGCGTCATTAAACTTAAATGTAGAAATGTTAACTGATGTGAAAATTAAAATGCATGGAAATTGAGAAACTTCCAGCAAAGGCAGAATATCTTTTTTATAGTCAAATGCATTCAGTGATAGTGATGGCTTAAATGGCTTTTACAATTGGGTGCAAATGAAATATTCTTAGCACAACCCAAACACTGCGAGTGAAGCATAATCCAAATCATTTGAATCTTCCAAACACGTAAATAACGGTAATACCTTATCAACGATTGTTTTTAAAAATCCAAAATGAACTGAAGTCATTGACCAAGACCATGATATTATGCTGTAGACTGCATCCGATGCAATATTTTATGACAATGTTGCTTTAAAGGTATTCCGCACATGATGATCGAAGGCTACACTCCAGTTCATCAAACGTTTGCTGTGAATAAGGTGATTCAAGGCGGGTTGAAAAGTCGCTAATTTCCACGGTTTCTACAAGTAAACTACTTTGGCGTCAATCCTTCAGTTGCTCCTTGCTTAGTTGTTAGTGAATAAATTTCTGCTGTCAAATGATACCTACAAGCGAACCTTATCGGAGGATATGTTACTGGATCGTAAAACTAAAACCTTAAACCTCCCTAAACTGAGTACGCAGTTTTAAATGCCCAGAAATTAAGACGTTGTTGACTCATCTTTTTATAAGCTCCTAGAATGAAGAAGATACTGAAAATATGCGGAAGGAATTGCAGAAATGTGATGCTATGATTTGGAGCCGAGTTCCAAGTTTAAAGTATGTGGAACATGAAGGCCTCCACGTTGGGGAAGATACATGGGGTTATACAAAAAGAGTTTTGATGCGTTCCAGCGTTAGGAAAAAGGGCACGCTCAATACAAATCGAAAGTGGAATATGATCCGTCCGATCTAACCTTGAGTAGTTACGAGTCTAAACGTAAGTATATAGGACTCGAAAATTTATGGTCAATAAAATTTTGTAAACTCGCATTTCTCCAAGCCAGTTTGGTTTAACATAATATCATATAGATATTATTAACTTTTTTAAGACAGATACAAATGAACACCACAGTACATTCATTACGCATAAAACTTACAATTATATATTTCTATCGTTATTACTTTCCAACAAATGTAGGTATTCTGTTCTTCCTGCATAGATTCCACAACTTAGTAACATATATATCTTATCAATTTGAATTTATGTATTTTTTTCATTTTCAATATCATAATATTCTTTTCATTTTTAAAATTTTTTTGCAGCCTATATCAATTCCCGTGCTGAATGCATGCTGCTACTGCTGCGGCCACCCAAAATTTCTTCTCTTGTTTATCCCGATGAAAATTAGAAACAGCTCTGCATACATTTTAAGTAATAATATAATAATATATTTTGTAGTAACTAATAACATATTATGATTCGATTTACTGAGTAAATGTTAGGGGTACATTTCTTTACTTTTTTTAGTGAGTTATGTACTAAGCATACTAGTGTAAATACGTGTGTTAATTAAATTGTACACGGAGGTATTAAGTAAATAGGTTTAAATATGGCTATAATATGGCTGTGGCCCATTTTTATGACTTGAGAAAGTTTGTTAATGTAGGTATGTCGGATTTCCATTTTTTTAGTAACAATTATTATTTGTATATTTGTATACACGAGTCAACATGTTTTTTTTATCAAAAAGTTTACATGTCGTGAGGTGTCACTTGTTGTGTTCTTGTGTATTGTGTGTGTGTGGGTAGTTATTTATGTAATAATGGTATGTGTTTTTGGAGTTTTGATTTGATTGGATATTCAATATTGGTATTTGAAGATTTGAAATTCTATGTTGTATACTGACAAATAATGCAGGGGTTTGGTTTTGATTGCTTGTGTTCATGATCAATTCTATTTTTTCAGCCTGCTTGTTTGTCGCAAACAGTGAACAGTTTATGGTTCTGGTGTGTAATCAAATTTATGTTGCGTCAAAAATGCAAAAAAGATTTTAGTTGTCAGGAAGAAGTTTAGTTTATACAGTGTGACATGACCATTGACATGACATTTTAGCTTCATTCTGTAATATTGTAATGTCAAAATCTATTCATGTCACCAACTGCTTTTTTTTCTAGTAACATGTACCATTTTTACAATAATTTCTACTAAATTGTTTCCCTGCTGCTCATTATTGTTGTGTTGCTAACAACAACATGATAATTGTAAATAAGTAAAGAGCTACTACGTTTTTTTTACGATCATCAATAAATCGTGTGTGACATGACAAGACCATTATATTCATCAGTATTGTATCAATACGAACTACATGACTCAACTAGCTAAATTGCCTTCAATACTACGAACCGACGGATCCTACATACCTGTGTGTGTACCTCTAATAAATTGTAGTAGTACCATGAAAAAGAAACAAAAAGGAAATAAAATATATGTAAAAAAGTGCTTAACATTAGCTGACTCTGGTTGTGTTGTAATAACTGTAACAATTATTAATGCTGCAAAAACTGCCATGACTACTTTTTTTGTGAACTGTACTCTCAGTACCCATCAGTTTCTCCGTAATTGGTATAATATGGTCTGTCATTGACTACATGTATAATTCATAATTATTCCTTCTTCATCTGAATTAAGATTCAGGATCTCCCTTAGCCCTGCCTTCCCTGAACCAATTTATGCCTCAAATACAATTCTTCTCATCGCCATAATCTTACTTTCTTTTCATTTTTTTTACCTACAATCGACTGGAGTATAGAAGCAAGGCTGCAATTAGGTTGTATATACAAATTTTCTTATGGTTTAAATTAAATTGACCAGCCTCGAATTAGAGTTATTCATTCTTTGTTAGAAACAAAAATTTAAAATAAAAATGTGTCATCTTCTATTCCAGTGCTTTTTACCTGCGTCATTATTAAATTAACCCCATGATTTACATAGACATAGAGGCTTTTTAGTTGATTAAATCTTTTGTAATGTAATATTCTCTGAATTTGTTATATGATGAGAAATAATAAGCTGCAAAATGTTACGAAAAGGTCTTGTGTAAGCTTTCAATGTCAAACACAGCCGTTTCAGTCACGTTAGAACACGCTCAGCAGTACTAATAAGGTTTGTGATGGAAATATATATAGCTTAGCTAACTAAAAACGAGTTTCAGAGATTCTGGAGAGCTGCAAGTGACAACGGAGTGTGAGAGAGAGAGATACGTATACTTAGCAAGCTATAAATACAGAGCTGGTATGCATGCAGTTGATTTGATAGTTTTAGTTATAAATATAAATACGAAAACTGTGGATGTTGCATAGTATGTTGTAGTAAATACAATTCGTAACATGATAAAACTAATACTGTTTTTCATGAAAAGTACACATGTGGAAAACTTTTTTTTTCTTGTTTAAAAGTAAAACTTTAGAAATTAGCTAAAAAGATATGCCACTCTTTCTTAATTTTCTTTATAATAACAACGGTTCCGAAGTCAGACAAAAAAATTACCTACCATACTAAATATATGTATTTGTCACAGGTCTCAGTGTTTCCCCATAAAATCTTTGGCTTTTCTTAACGTTGGTTCAAAAAATTATCGCCAAGGATGTCTTAAAATGTAAATTTTATTCATGCCCTAAAATTTGAGTATTCATTAAATATTTAAACTTGTGCCATCTTTATGGGTCAAGATGGATCGTTCATCTCAACTCCACGGTCGGCCATAGTTAGAAGACCTTGAAATTCATGTTCAAGCACATGCCTAG
Source organism: Orchesella villosa (assembly GCA_036850725.1). Taxonomy (NCBI): domain Eukaryota; kingdom Metazoa; phylum Arthropoda; class Collembola; order Entomobryomorpha; family Orchesellidae; genus Orchesella; species Orchesella villosa. The sequence continues at coordinate 11,653 of JAANSM010001296.1, read as the reverse complement.
CCTGGAATTTAAAAATCAAAACAAAAATTCATTATTAATTCTCAGTTGTTGAAAGATTTTCGTCTTGCAGCAAGCATCAAAAGCACTCTCAGAGTATATCAATATCTCGGAATACAAGACTAACCTGAGAATTCTGAGAAGGAATCTGTAATGCCAAAGCAAGAGCATTGTGATCAAAAGTTTCATCAAGGGCAATCAAAGCACCATGGACACCTGATTCTTGCAAATGCATCGCATATTCCTGAAACAAATCAATATGTAAATTAATAATTATTTTCTTTAAAAAGTTGTCCAGCTACAACACCACAATAGTGTAGTAATGTAAAAGTTTAAAAAAAGAATCTTACTTTGAGACCGAGGGACTGAGCCCACTTTATAATGCGCTCATTGGACCACACTAACAGATCATTATTCTCATTTTCGCAAGCTCTTCTCCTCTCTTCAAGCAGTTTACGATCATAATTTAGCCTTTTTAAGCAGATTATTCCGAAATGAAGACTATTTCTGCAAAGCATAAAAATTGAGCATTAGATTTTCATAATAGTTGTAAAATAGAATGAAACCATATGATTTTTTTTAAACTACAATACCTATGGGCAGCATCATGCATTTTAAGTTGCGTCCGCAGATCCTTTTTAGTTAGATGGTCCAACATTCTTGCATCCACCAAACATTCCATAAATGTTGTGCGATATTGAGGTAACCCTAAAGACGGAAGCCAATAGTTTCCAATCCACTCATGATTCATGTCTCCAAATGCTAAATGTGCCACCCTGGACGCTGTTGGAGCAGACGGACTTGTCAAAGACACCATTTCTTGTATTGCCAGCCTTAATTTTAAGCGATGCAAAGGATTGCTAAATGGAAACAAAAAATAGTCACGTTGCTTTAAAACCAATTGATGAGCTCAAACCTTGGAAATGAAGCTACCAAATACTCATGAAAATTAACCTGATTCCTATTTCACGCTGTATCTCTGTGTCACTCAGGGCACTCATAATAGCCCCAGACTTAACATTGGCTCGACAAGCTGCCACATACCATGCTGGCATGCCTACCCATTGTTCCAGCCAAGCATCAATCGTCGGACCATTCCAGAGGGCAAAGGGGGTACCTGCTTTCATGGCTTCTGAAAGCAGTTTTGTCTTTCGTTTCTTGCGGCGATCAAAATCAGCTTTAGCTATCTGAGGCGTAGAATTCATTGCCTGAGGTACTACAGGAAGACTGCTTGTACTCATCACAGGAGTTGGAAGAGAGTCACTTCCTATCGAACTTTCACTGTCAAATCCCCCGTGATCATACATGACATCTTTTCCTTTCGCCTAGCCATTCAAAATATCCCATGTGTAAAAATTATTTAGATTAAACTCGGAGAAAAGTTAGTAACACATTAATTCGTGATGATTCTCACCTTTTCCTTTTTGCTAAACAGTCTACCTAAGGAAGATTTAAGTCCCTTCTTTTTAGCTGCAGCCATGGCTGCTGCAGCGGAAGGAGTTACATTCAATCCTCCTATTCCTGCTCGATCTTGACTTCCAGAGGCACCTTGATTGTAATGTTGAGACTGCATATTGTCTTGGCCGTATGCCTGCATCATACTCATAGCTTGCAATCCTGCTGCTCTTCTCAGTTCCTCAGAACTCTGGCCGTATCCGGATGTGTTAGGCATTAGTCGAAGCGACCTTGGAGTGGGAGGGCTAACATCTGGTTTCATCCCCAGTACCAATCCCATATCAGGCATTGTCAAATTACTTTGATGATACATTTGTGACTGAACCATGGGATCACTCATTTGCCCAGGGGATGAATAATAATTTCCAGGTGATAACGAAGCTGGGACCTGTGACCATTATTATACACGAGACATTTTAATAAAAAACCGAAGTTTGAAGCTGTGGAAAACTAAAGAGCCTTATGGAAACGAGTATTACCGTGTGAAATTTATGAAGATAATCTCGCTGGGGAGATGGGTTGGATCGAGGAGTGGATCGTCCACTTAAAGACGGCGAAGGGGGTCTATCAAGACCTCTCCCACCCATTTCTAAACTTCTGCCACTAAGTGGCGGTGAAAGGGGCCTGTCATACATGCCTCTCCTCGACAAAATATTAACATGTTCTATAGAACCAACTCGAGATTCCAGCTGCTCCGCTCTTGCTTCCGTGTTTTGTTTCTCTTCCTGAATCAAACGAATTTCGTTGTTAATAGCATCTAATTGCTCTTGGAGCATCAGAGCCAAGGTTTGTGCGTCAGTTTGCTGAGAAGGAGACAAAACATCAGCCACGGAGAAAATGCTTTCTGAGTCATCAGCCTCTGCGTCACTAAGATCAAATGCTTGCTGTACATTAGCCAGCACCTGAGCCTGTTCCACGGTGTCCCACTCAGCATCCATCTAGGTAGTGTGCAAAGAAGTAATTAAATTTTCGAAAATAATGTTCCACTTTTCTAGGAAATGGAAGGGGAATCTAATTACGTATTGGGAAAACACTATCAATTACCTTCGATTCTTCATCCAAACGATGTTTTCCAAGTCGACGTGGAAGAGAGTGTGTATCAAAACTAGAGTGGCTACTGGTCCTTACAAATGCTGCTGCTTCCGCCGACGTCGGACTCAAGCTTCTCGTCAGTGCTTCAGTTTGCTGTATATTATACGCTATTTCCTGCTGATATAATTGTCTTTTGCAACTTTCTACTTCTAACCTTGCCTTTGTAACTTCTTTCATCATTTCAGCCTGAAATAGAATGGAAGAGGTTATTATTATTTCCTGGTTTGAGATTCGATTTTAGCCTTGCCAATTTTGTAAGAAAATAAAGTTAAAAAACCTTTTCAGTTTGAAGATCCTCAATAAATCTTCTAGTCTTCTCCAGTTCCCCGGTTAGGGCATTCTTCTCATCGAGAGCGTGCATACGCTCTTGTAAATGTACTTGTAAGCGCTCATTGGACTCCGCTAGAAGTTTGTCAACTGTTGCAGACAGTCTCGAATTATGATCTTCGTTAACTCTCAAACGCTGATTGAGTCGCACTAGCTCTGTACTCTTCTCCTCTAGCTGAGCCTCCAGTCTTGCAATTCTCTCTTCAGCTGACCCATGCCGCTCCTGAGCCTTAATAATTGTAATAAGTGACAATATAATTAATGCTTCCTTTGGCATGATTCGTTTCAGGAAGAGAAATCTTACTTGAGTCAATGCCTGCAATCTTTGCTTGAGCTCTTCCTCCATGTCTGGCATTTTCGAAAACTGAGCCAGCTTCTGTTCTGCAAGCTCAAGCTTCTCTTGATGGGCCCTGGTCTTTTCTTCCTGGAGTTTCAGTTGAGCTTCCTTATGCTGAAGTTCTTGCTCTAGCTTTTCATTAAGATCATGTAATGAAGTTGACTCGCGCTGAGCATTCAGGTACCGCTTTTCTAATGTTGCGATTCGTTCCTCCTATTGGACATCATTATAAGTTGCATTCGTTGTAATTTTACATAAGCTAATTCTCAATTGTAATCTAAAAAATATTCCGACGTCTATAAAAAGTATTTTGTACCTGATCAACTTTCTGGGCGGCATTTTCCCGTAAATCTCTTTGTAACTTCATATTGGCTTCTTGTGCCCTGTTTAATTCTCGTTGCCCTCTCGTCAGGGACTCTTCTAATTCTGATATTCTAGTACTTAGCTCACTTGCTCTTCTTTGTGCTGTACTCAGCTCCGACGTCTACACAGATTACAAAATCAGATTTCAGTAATGTTCCAAAATCATATTATACACACAGTTAATGACAAGGTTTGAACTTTTCTACCTGCTTCTCAACAGTGGATTGAAGTTCTGTAAGCTTAGCAAGATCAGGCTCATCAGCCGACCCATTAGAAACTCTCTGGAATTTACAATATAAACATTTTAATACTCAGACCAAATTCACCTAACAGATAAGTATTCCCAAAAAGTGAATTAAATGTGAGTTACGCACCTTCTGTCCGGAGGGCAGTAAGCTGTCACCAGAGTCCGCCTCCCCATTCTCTTTCGTTTTTTCGATAGCTGCCTTGCCATTCTTTACTTGCTGGAGCTAGAAATGATTTTGATAATTTTTTGTGAAGATCATTATTATATCAAATACATCTACCAAAGTGTACTGTATTTAAACCAGTGTCACTGTTTCAATTTACCTCATCTTTGGATTGGGTTAGTTTGTATTTAAACAAGTGTCACTGTTTCAATTTACCTCATCTTTGGATTGGGTTAGTTCATCTTCAAGTTGGGAAACTCTTTCGAGTGCTACTCTAAGTCTTTCCCGAACCTGAATTCAAATGCAAAACAATAATTATAGTAAAAAAATATCATTTATATAAAGATGTATATGAGTCGTTTGCGGGGAACAATAGAAAGTTATACCTTTTCATCTAAAGCCTTGTGATGTTCAAAAAGAGATTTTAATGCCTTCAAAACTTCGACTTCGGATGATACACCTGACTGTGCTGCTGCCTGCCTTTTAACAACTGTCATCCGCAGAGACCTTTCATGTCTTGAAACCAGACACTCAAGATGTTCCAATAATAACTATGAGCATCAAAAATTATTTTATTATCAGTGACTGAAAAAAAACCGGCTAGATCAATTAAGCTAGAGCTATTGGCTATACCCTGGTATTATTTCTTTCCGCTTTTAATTCCTGTATTTCTTCTTCTCTCTCCAGCAGCTGCTCTCGAGCTTGATTTAGCTCTTTGGTAAGGCTGGCAAATTCCTAAACATTCAAGAACAATCACGTCGTGTATTATTAATCGCAACTAAGAACCCTCCACCAATCCACCTCCACCCCAAAACATTTCAAACTGAGACACTAAAATTGCCACGTGATCACATACTTGTGGAAGGCTTGCAGAAAGTTGTCGCGACAATGAATCTCGTTCTTTTTGACATTCTTGAAGCTTAATTTCCGTGTCTTGAAGTCTTTCTTGCGTTTCTCTCAAACTGTCCATAAGTTTGTCGCGTTCGTCCAACATGGACACCATAAGCTGTTCAAAGTTGGCATCTTCAGAGCCAAACTGTGAATTTCTTTGGGTAATCCCGTCTTCCGAGATGGTTGGCATTACATCACACATCATGTTCCACATTTTTATTGCCGCTTTCACTCACTAAAAATATCGTTTAGAATGACTTGATCATTCCTTCGGTAAGACGTTGCACACCACGGGCTACGTTATTCACGTTGTACACGACAACTGTCAAAATCGACATTTTTTTCACATGTCAACAACACACTTTTTTTTGTAACCAGTAAATTTATAAACTTTCACTGTTACTAAATCAACTCTCCTCTCCTTCTCCTGTATTATATTGCATTTAATTATTTTCGTATTAGTATACTACTTGTATTTTTATTGCATAATAGTTCAATACGGAAAGACGCTTCTTGTATTTCGGAATGGAAGCGTTGAGGCAAAATCCTTTCTGTAACAAAAATAAACAATGAAAAATCTCTTTTCCCATTTAAACCTAAACTACATATGTGTGAAATACATGTTTTATATTACTCATATGAAAACTCACTTATGCAAAACAGTGTAGTGCAGTCAAGTGGTAGTCCGGATAAAAACCTGAGAACAGTCTTGAATATCATTTCAACTTTATAAAAATGGAACTGTTATATTTTGCATGGCTGTTTTTGAAATTTCCACAATTTCTCGTCAATAATTTCGGTAACCTGAAAGATGAAAGAATTCAAAATTTACAGTCAAAATTTTGGTAATTTGCCCGCCAAATTACTGTACTTAAAGTATAACTCTTGCATACCTTTTAACAAGTTTATAGAAGTCATCAAAGTAACGGTTTCCTTCCCTTTGTTACTACAAACTACATAAATACTTATACATTTGTAACCTATCTTAGCTACCTTCAACTTACAGAGTTATTTTTTGGAAAGATTTTCTTTGAAATTATTATCTATATATTTTTGACGTCTTCTATTCTATATTGCTGACAATTGCTAGTNAGCTACCTTCAACTTACAGAGTTATTTTTTGGAAAGATTTTCTTTGAAATTATTATCTATATATTTTTGACGTCTTCTATTCTATATTGCTGACAATTGCTAGTTTTATTATTTGAGTGAAGGTAATAAATGGAGATCTTCTACATGGCACTGAACTGACAAATTTTGTGACTTGATAAGCTTAAAGACATTGACACGACAAAGTCGAAACCCGTGATAAATATTGTGCTTTGTTACCATCCTTATTGAATACCATCCTTTTTATAACTATATAGGACACACAAAACAATTAATTTTTTCACTTTACTACATCTAGGTTTGTTTTTTTATCGTCGGTTCACAAATAAAATTACAAATTATTTCAAAGCTAGTTATTACTTGAATGTTTACAAGACACTACAAGGTTTTTTTTATTGAACTGTGCAATTATTATTATTAAGCACTTAAGCTGCAAAATCAATCTCACATTATTCCCCTTCCTCTTTTACAGCTTAAAGCATACTGAACACCTCTTATACAAGGTATGAAAGTTAGTTGTCTATCCAGCAAAACATTTTGAGAATCGATTCAAACTTAGTCTTTACTTGCATCATATTTTATATAAACAATAACATAAATATTATTATGCTGAAGCACTTGCTACTTATTCTTCCTGCTTTTTCACTGCCCGCCTTTCTCTTATTTGTCACTTTGCTAAATTAGCTTTATACACAAGTCATATTGATACGAATAACTTTCCAACTGACTAGAATGGATAATAATGTAATGTTATATCGTATATGTGAAGTGAACTCTTAAAATGACTATAATTATTACGTACCTTTTTTTCATCAAAGTTTTAAGCCTTTGGTTTTATGGCTGTCAAAATAGCATAGATTTTATTGTAATGCAACTATTATTGTGTTATTGTTATTATCATTAAAGTTATGTCTTCGACATTCTTGTAACTAGCTTTAGCTTGCTTTTTTGTTATTGCAGAAAGGCTACTTAGATTATAATACAAAGTAAAAATTTGGGAAAGAATGTCGGTATCCTTAAAATATTATTACTGTTTCTTTCAAACAAGACTCTTTCCACCTTTTCTTATTCCTTTCTCGATTTCCACTTACTGTCCGCTCATATATGTATTATCTTGCTTCACATGTCTTTTTTTAAGTTTTATTTTCTAAATTCTAAACCATGACGAAGTGGGAAGAAGTGGTGTCTATGACAAAAGGTAGATTTTCAGCAGGACATCATTGACGATGTTGATGATCTCATTCATGATCATAAAGAGCATAAAAAAACAAGAATGAAGCGATAGCCACCCTATCAAGTGTACCTTATTTTATGTATATGTTATATATCAGAATCAGATATCAACATTAGCAATAACGGCGACAGGAGTGATGACCGTGTGAGGTTGGTTGTGTGCGTAAACAGATAAGTTTCCTCTATTCCTCATCATTTTTCATAAGAATTTTTTTTGGACACAAAAACTTCTTGTTCTTCCCTTCATTCTTCTAGTTTACGATATACTTGCATCATCTTGGTTTTTTTGTACTTTTTCTTCTTCTAAATTTTGTAGGTTACATACTTCTCTGCATATTATGTATGTATTATCATCATCCCTAGTAATTATATACAATAGTATGGGATGTCGCTGCAACTTGATATCTTTTTTGTAGACAAACGAAAGAAATCAAGACAGGGAGAGGGTGATTAGGTTGCTGTGATGATTTCATTTTTTCTTTGTTTTTTTTTCTCTCTCTTTCTGTGTGTGTGTCTGTCTTTCCTTGACACTCCTCCTCCTATGTTCATGTACTCTTAACAACCATTACCATATCCAGATGTGTGTATGTTTCTCATAGATATTAGATAATAGTTATTTATCGCGCATGTTGATATAGGTGTTTATACACAATCACACAAGATAACCAATTTTATAACGGTAATGTTAGGCCTGGGAAGAGTGAGGCCATGGAACAGTGTGTCGGTACATGATAAATGATGGATGATTCCCATATTTTCAAGAACAGTAACAAATCTTCACACCTTCACATTATTCACAATGTCAACCACATTCAAACTGCACCAATATAAGTTTGACATTTCGAAGGCTCTAGATGAAGGTGATGATGATGTGAAGATGATAATGACTTTTGCAAAAAAAGTGAGCTGAAAAGTAACTGGTTTCACCGCACAAAAATACTACGAGCTAAATATGATGAAAGCTAAAATTCGTTGCTGCAAACTTGTGTATTATAGCTGCTTTGCTTGCTGCGGTTTCCTGTAACAAAGAGAGTGACACAAAAATGCATATACTCAACTCATCTTCATTCATATAAGTTTATTGAATAGTAGCAACTAGGAAACTCGGTGTTGTGTGAGCTACACTCGTTGTGCTACTATACTTGAAGCATAGTCCGAGATGTCAAAAGAAGGAGCAGAAGACGAGAGGAAAAAAAATTAATGATTAAGAATGAAATTGGAAAATTACCTCCTCCAACCCAAAATAATTACGATGCTATTTGCTTGTCAACTTGAACAACTTATACAAACGGTTAATGCGTGTACTGCATATATAGTTTGTGTATTAGAATGAATGTGGAGAAAGGGAGTAACTGGATAATTTCTCTCTGCATGTATGTATATGCTTATTTTGTTGGTATATAAATATAATCTAGCAATTACACTGGAATAAAAAAACTTGACAGAGAAAAGGGATTGTGGTGAATTAACTTTTTCTCACTCAATTGCAGTCAATTAGTATATTCATTAGCCAACAATATATTTTTGTTTTTCTTCCCTTCCTCTAAAAACTAAGGCCCGGCCTGGGCTAGCTCTGTGTAAGAGCATGAAAGTGACTGACAATATCCAAGAAGATCATCATTATGCACGAAGGCATGTACTGTATACACGGACAGAGAAGAGAAACTGAAGAGGCAACCAAAAACTAGTATTGCTCTACTACCAAACTACAACACTCCTCTCTCTCTCTCTCTCCCTCTTTCCTCTCACTGTCTCTCTCTATTATATAATATCTCACAGAGAATACAAAAATGCATAAGGTGTAGGTAGGTACATAAAATATATCTTACTACTGACTACAACAACAGCACCACCACCACCACCAGCATTTTCCTAAAGGACGGGTCTCAAAAAAAGTATCTGCGAGAGACTTTTCCTTTACTTTTTCCTGTTCCTTATTGTGTTCTCTCCATCCAATCCACTAGCCACTCATTCTGCCTACATGAAGCTTTGAAAGTAAACGCAAAATGAGAGGGTTTCATGCATTGCATTACATATTACTAACGTGCAGGATCCAATCCATCCATTCCACAAACTCTAGAGAGACGACGAGCTCAGAGAGAGAAGCTCAACAGTGAGGAAGAGAATCTAAGAGAGAAAAATATTATGCTAAAGCCAGCCTAGCGAGCAAAGCAAAAAGGATTCTCCTCAAAACCGTGCTGGATGTGTAATATGTAATGTGTGTGTGTGTGTGTGCAGGCAAAAAGCAGCATCAACATGATTGAGAGAAATCGTGTGCCATGTATTTTGAGTAGGCAGAGAATAAGAAGCAGATAGATATAGGTACATTTGCCAAGTATACACATACGTTTCTATAATATGGAATGAAATATATAAGGCATTTAACGTATGCCTACCAATATATGGATGTAACAATTTTAAGGGAACGGCACCTCGGCAAAAAGAACAGGAGAGAACGCTGCCCTTTCAGAAGTGAGCTGACGGACGACGCATACTTATTATGTTGAAGTACACAAACTACGTGCTTCCAAGGCATAAGCATTTCCCATTGCTAGCAACCAGTGAAGTGTGGGGCTACATGTTAGAAACCTGGATTGGATGGATCTGAATGGAATGGAATGAAAATGAAATGAAATAGAGGACTAGTGCTTCTTTGCTCTCTTGCTCCTTCCTTCTGCATCTTGTCTATGCAGGGTGCTTTAGTGACGGATAGCATTTAGTTGAGCTTTTCCTTCAACTCCTCCAGAAAGAGATAAAGAGAGAGAGAGAGGAAGAACATCACTGACTTAACTAACTAAATAAGTAGAAAATACAACAGAAAATAGGAAGCAGGAATATGTACAAAAAAGCCACTCTCCTTCTTTTCTTTCTCTTCCTCATATCCACTAGCTTTAGTTGAGCTTAAAAGTCAGTCTCTGGTCTGAAAGCTGAAACAACTATCCACACCGTTGCTGCTACCTCTTCATCTTTCTTTTCTAGAGAATGGGAAGTAAAAGGCAAAAGCATATGGTATGCATATTATAATCAAAGACGAAGAGAGAAAGAGAGAGAGAGAGAGAGTAAAAAAACAACGAAAAAATTAGGCACACATGAACATTCAACATGAGTAATCAGCAATATTGGTTTTGATGCATCGCATCGTTCCGAAAATCGGAGTGAAAATGCAGAGCATGTAGTAAGTAGTAACCATATACCTCTGCAATACATATTATGGGAAAGTCAGGAGGAGCCTATAAAATTATGTATTGTATGTAGGCGTTTGGAATAAAGCATGAAAATCATCATCCTCCTGGGTCTTGAGAGTTTTGTTCGGAAAGACCTGACCCAAGAAAGCCGAGCCCTAGTGGCATAACAACAGGGAGAGAGCTTCTAACGTAATAAATGATATTTTACTAGGAAGGAGCTCTTCGTCTTTCTTTCCTCTCGCTCTCTCTCTCTCTCTCCGCTTCCTGATGCATACATGCATGAAGCCCAATAGCTCAATGCTCAAGCTAAAAAGTAAGAAGCTTTCAATTCTCATAATTTTATGAAATGAGAAATGTGCTTTATGTGATGTGGGTAATATATGTATATGTAGGTAGGTACGTTCCTCTTCTATCATGAGTCTTGGTGCTCTTTTATTGCTATTTCCCACAAAGCGTCTTTAGTTAGCATACAACAAGTTAAAAAATAGGTACATACATATTACTTACATAATATTAGATAAAGCGACTAGAGCCAGAGTTCGGAATCGGATCGCTGCTGTACAAACTTTTTTTTTCTTCTTCTTTTCCTCTCAACAACCCATACAGCATTATGGTTTTCTTTGAAAGTACTGCAGTTTTTACCACATATTCAGTTGAGCATTGGTGGTGGTAGTCATCATCAGTGTGAATTTGACTGTGTGCCCCATCACTCCATTTCCCCAGCACTACACTGGTGGTGTCATGAAGCATTGGAGGATTTTCGGGTTCTAACTATGTCTCCGAATCCGGTGAAACGGGTTACACAGTTCCATTACACTCACGACAGTACTGTCATGTAAAGTGGGCATAAAATCGAGATGGCATACAATATAATGGAATACCTCTCAAGAAAAAAAAAGGAGTGGGAATTCATACTCCACACACACACATAGTATGTGTATAGATATAGGGCCACCACATAGCAAAACGAATAGTCAATACGATACTTTTTTCTTCGTATATCACTAATAATGCTTCACTTCCACTCTTTCTCTTTGTATTTTGTATGTATGTCTCTCTCTCTCCTGCTCTCTCTTTTTATTTGTTTGCTTGAATTGCATGGTGAAAGAACATTCAACTTTTGCTCGATTGTATATGATGTGTATGATACTCCTACCATCTATCTACATATTTGCTTTTGAGGAGCGTGTGTAGATAGGCTCATATTTGTATTGTTTCTTTGGCACTGCTAACATCCTCATCATCATGATCAT
>JAANSM010001295.1:0-19519 GCA_036850725.1 Orchesella villosa | reverse complement strand
TTTTTTGTCTATATGTATGCTCCCTAATCATAATGTTAAGCATATTAAGTTATATTATTTGAAGAGAATGATGATCCAAATCATTATATGATCACGTTCAAATTGGGGATCTAGTTTCATTGGATGTTGCCAATGCCTTGAAACTGTAGTAAATTACAAAATTTTTGGAACCATAAATGTTGAAACAGAATGAATATTCGCGTCTGTGAATGAATGTATTCTTTCTTTCCTTTTAAATATTATGTACATATCTATCAAAGGCTATTAAGAGTATTTCAATACTCCCTTTCATTTTTAGATGAACTCATCAAGCAAATTCATAAAATAGCCATGGTTGAATTGAAGGTATAGAATAGAAGGTATGTAAGTGGGAATTTATAAATGCTTATGTGGGAAAGGGTCCATCCATTGCTACCATTTTACCATGTTTCACTATTCTCAGAAATTCGTACAGGTCTGCTCCTGGGAAAAAAATTTCTAGGGGCTTGTCTGTTGCTGATGATCGAATCAATACTAAGGTCTTATAACATCACATTTCACAAGACTACACAACCATCATTAATACAACATTGTCCTGAAATTCTGTCTGGGATAAATTTTCCGCTTGATTTAATGGAACATGGAAGTAAATTGCTGGGCTATGGGGTATGGTTCAACAGGGAATGTATTGTATAGACGGTAACGTAATATATCTTTCTAGAGAATCTTTATTGGAATCTATTAAATGCAGGCATATGCAAGGCATTTGACCTACTTTCTGCCTTGATTGTTTTTAAATTGTATAGATTAGAAAAAACTAGGGAATCTGGCAATTTTGGCATGAAAAATGGGACAAGAAAAAGAGGAAAGTCAATAGTTTTTCTGTTGTAATTTGTAATGTTGTTGTATACTTATGTCACCAAACGGCAGCTAAACAATGAAGGCCGATAACAATAATATAGCTTTAACTTTTCATTTGCTGGCGAATTCTACTCACATTACAAAAGTGAAGTTGAAGTTAGAGGAAAAGAGTCACCCACGGCCTGTCTATAATGTGCCAATAAGCAAACTAAATGTATTATGCAAGAAAAGCCTACTCACAATGGAACAGCCTATTGAAATTTGGACATAAAGCACATAATGTTTCTGTCAATAACAAAAAGGAGAGAACAGAGAAGAAATCGAAATCAGTATGTTTGCCTTTTCTCCTCCGCTCCGTTCATTTATAATCCATAAAGATGGGGTTCCGTCTGCTCAGTTTACCTATACTGTTCCACACATTTATCGTAAAAACCCATATCGAATTTCATCAGTAGTTTTCAAAGTCTCTCATCACCATCTGTCATCTGTTCAAGTTTCCATTTGATTTGGTTCAGGCCACAGAATGTCAAACAGATTACCCATAGCAAAGGAAAAGAATGGTGTTCTTGATTACGTTTAATACATAATTATATATGCATTTACACTATATACTTTCATAATATTAAATATATAATACTTAATTTTAATGCAGTATAAGAATATAGGTCATTCTGAAACCTCTCTCAAAAATGAAGCCAAAAACATACAATCTATATATAAATTTATAGGGTATAAGCAAAGCACCAGCAATTCCCATTTCACGCTGAGAAAATTACGTTTTTGTGTAACTTTTGTAAATGGATATAGTATAGTATAACTTGTGGCAGTAAACCATAACTATGCAAACTTCAGTTAACATTGTGGTATCCATTCAAGTACTACAATTTAATATTATATCTGCTATTATGCACAACGTAAAGGTTTCAAGAGTTGAAGGAAGGTTTTTCTTTCCTTCCCTTTTTTTCCTTTCTCTCTGCCTTCGTCACTGATTTTGCCAGTTGAGTTCACTGTCTCTGGAAACTAAATAAGACAAGTCTTTTCCAGCCGTGTAGCAGCAGCAGCAACAGTAGCAGAGAGGAGTCAACCTAAGGAATAATAATGATAATAACTGACTGAAAGAAGGAGTTTCATGTGTGTATATAACACACTGCTGGCTGAGCATCCATGTGTAGAAATCAAAGAATTTCTCTGTCCTATATATTCCTTTACTTCCATCCATTTCAGGTGCATAATTTTCCTATCAGCCTCACATATACAATATATAATATGTATATGCAGATATATTTACAGTAAGTACAAGCTCCATCGATTCAATATCCCATTTACTGGCAAATGGCTCCATTTCGCATTCGGGACCTGGACTTTTTCTCTCTGTTTCCTAAGCTGGAATAGATTTTTTTTGCTTTGCTGACTTACTCTCCATGTTCGATGTTCAGAGTTTTGTTTGGGTCTATAGTAAAAACGAGAAGGGAATCTAATATCTAACAAACGAAACGCATCGTTTTCCCTTAGCTTTGACTCTTTTTTTGCTGTTGTTGATGTGTACAGGGAAATCTTATTATGACCCTTTCCCTGACAGCCTTTTTATTCCATGGAATCCATTCAGTGTGCAATCTAATGTGAACATTTTTTGGCTTCTGAAATCTGTAATTTAGAGACATTTGGTGTAGCCAACTACCATCTTTGAATCGACATTGGTTTACGGGATTGCACGTATAGGTGGTGGTACACGCATAAAGAATAATGCATGGGATCATAATGTTTTATATGACAATTGAATCTATACATAGACCAAGAAAGGGATATATAATATGACTTTTGCATCCTACTTTCGTTCTCTCTCTCTCTCTCTTTCATTTAATCACATATCCCGCATGTGTTTGTTTTTATAAAGCCGATCGAAACTGAATATCTATTTATATAAAACAATGGGAAAAGAACAATCCTTGTCTCTATACAATACGGTTGACTGTTGGCTTGTCATCAAGCTGCAAAGAAATTGCGTAATTTTATCCTATTGATCTGATTTTCGATCTGTATGGTACCTACATAAATGTGTCTTCCTCTGCTGACGTATGTTTTAGAAAGGGTTACCGACCCGGATTGTCAACTTTAGCATTAAACAGAACAGAGGATATTTTAATAAATAAGTGAGCATGGCGAGTATAGTAATAATGAAAAAGGGTTTATGTTTCGAGGTTACTGACTACAAATTAGAAATAGGCTTGATTTCTAAGCTAAAGCTAAAGTGAGAGTTATTTCCGTAAAATAAGTTAACGTTTTGGCAGAATAAAGTATGGCAACTAAATGAGTACTTAACGAATTCGCCCACATACTTTCAGCTCATCATGAGCTCTATCTTTAGAAAATGCTATTAAAAAATACCAAGAAACTTAAGTAGCTTGTATCGCAAAACTAACTATAAAATGTTTACCATGGAATGAGCCAAGCCTTTTGACATATCGCTTTCCCATCTACTCATCGTATCTCGAGTTGAGAGCAAAGAGGAGATGGTTCGGTATGCTGCTTGTTTTGATCATATTTTAGTAAACGTGTGTTGTGTACAACCCTCGAACGTGTGCATAGGAAAAGAAGATAATAGAAAATGGATGGATTGACTTTCACCGAAGTGAAATGGCAGACGAAGAGTGAAAAATAAACACTATGTAGTTTGTTGTCGATCTTTTCCCATTTAGTAGCTTGTATCGCAAAACTAACTATAAAATGTTTACCATGGAATGAGCCAAGCCTTTTGACATATCGCTTTCCCATCTACTCATCGTATCTCGAGTTGAGAGCAAAAAGGAGATGGATCGAGAGGAGATGGTTCGGTATGCTGCTTGTTTTGATCATATTTTAGTAAACGTGTGTACAACCCTCGAACGTGTGCATAGTAAAAGAAGATAATAGAAAATGGATGGATTGACTTTCACCGAAGTGAAATGGCAGACGAAGAGTGAAAAATAAACACTATGTAGTTTGTTGTCGATCTTTTCCCATTAATGTGTGCCGTGCTTACGTGTGAGTACTTTTGTAAAAGGGGATGACTGAATGCTATCGCTTTCCAGTTTGATCTCACTTTTGGGTGTTTGACTTTCCATTGATCGAGCTTATTAACTTGCAACATGATGGGAGTTGATTATTTGGCTGTTTCTGTCTGTCCGGGTGTGTGTGTGATTAAGGACAAAATAATGGTGTTACGGAAGTAAGGCGATATAAGAATAGATTCAGTTTACATAATTCTACCTCGACTAGCCGTTATATATAGCTTACGTAAAGGCAAAGTCTAAATATCGAGTATAAATATCGTATAAATATTCGAGTGACTGTATATAGAGATCTAAGTGTGTCATTGACATTATTTTACGATACGACATTATATATGACCTTTGCCTGACGATTTGTTTGTACTTTGTACCTTCCATTTTAAATGGCATTTGACGTATTTGTTTCTATAAAATAATATGTTGTAGTGAATGAAAGGTTCTTACGTCACCCCAACAGTCGCTAAATGATCAAGCTACAATCTACAAGTTTACGAATTCCTATTTGGTAGATTTATACTTAGACTGAACAGTGACGTGCGACAGTCTACTACAGTTAAAATGAAAGTAAAGACTTTTTGGCACTATATATAGTGTTAACTTTATAATGTTTTTCTATTTGTGTGTGTACCAATTTGATCGAATTTTATGTTAAAGCTCTTTTGCTTGGAGCAACAATGGAAAGACTCTCAAAATAAATAATCCAGATGCCATTATATCCTCTTCTAAAAATACCGGGAACAAATAGATCGACATCCTTTCAATCACTCCAGGTCTAATACACACATTCTCATCTGACACAAACTTTCCCATGCATCAAAGCATTCATGTCAAGTGTATATTTATGTCTATCTATTGATAGAAGTAATTTAGGAAATGGCCTTGTACATCCTAATTTAGTACAGTAATCACGGTAATGTAACTGATTTAAGCTTTTCTCGAGACTTACTAACGTTATAAGAAATCTCACAGTAAAACTATTATAATATTAACTTATATTAAAACTTTATTATATTTAATATATAGATATATATGTCTATTATAGCAGATGTTTGAATGCACAAACACTATAGAGCATGCTCAAAATAAATTCACAGTGAGACAAGTTCTATCTATCGCTTTCGGCAAATTAGCTGCCACGATGGAAAATGAAACTGCAGCATATTTTAGCAAACTGCTTCCGGTAAAATAATATATTGTTTGCATTGTAAATGCGTGGTTTTGTATGAAACTATAGCCGTTTTCTTTTCATTGGATGGTTGATTCTTGTATGGCTATGTGAGTGAGCTGTGAGTTCATGTGAATAAAGTGCATGAATTGAATAAAAGGTATAGACAAACTATGAAATTCTATCCTTCAATAAAATTGAATAGTATATAGTCCCATTGCTTCCGGTAATATCTTGAAAAAGATGCTTCAAATTTCCCAACTTTTTTTCCTATTCCCTATTTTCTCCAGATGAAGCCTGAGGTGTACAAACTTCCGTCAAATTATATTTTCTCTTACGTAGTGCATCATCATCATCACACCACACACACGCCACAACAGGAAAAGCAAACAACAACCTGGATAGAATAGGGAGACTTGAACCAGTATATAAAAAGTGTGTTGTTTTGCTGAGCATAAGAATGGAGTGTATGGTTGAATGCAGTTTGTGTGTTTATAGTTTGTACCATTCAATCAGTTAGAAAACATGCGTATGCATCATATAGTGAGTGGTTGAATGGTGGTGCTGTGTGAGACATCAAGGGAACATATCTTTTTTATCATCTTTCCAACTTACTTCTGCAGCGTCTGCAATATTCATGCCAGCCAAGAACACACACGTAGACACATGTGTGAAATGTTGAGGAACTACGCTATAGTTTTGTTACTTTCTCTTATGCTGGTTTTTTTGGGGGAAACTGTACACATAGCACAAGTTATAAAATGTTGTGCAATTTTCTCCTTGTTAGTGAATTCCTTATATATATTTATATATATACTACAATGCGGTTGAGGTTAACAACATCCATTTGGCCAAAATCCCTTTTCTTTTTACTTTGCTCCCACAAGCTCTAAAAAGGAAAGGCAGCAACAGAACTAACAACAGAATTGGCAAATAAAAATGTTTAGCACAAGTACAATATACATGAATAGAACCTATAAAAGTTGAGCCTGAAATTCACAACTTTTGAACTATTGTTGCAACCACTCATATCACTATAAAATCACGTCAAACGCTTGAGCACAAGTCATATAACAGTGTACGTGCTATAACACATCTATCTCAACTTTATATCTATGTAAAATTCTGTGTATATATATGAAAACACATTCTTCTCAATGTCCATTCCCTATCGTTGTGAATTTTAGGAAAGAAAAAAAGCAGAAGCAAACTGTTATCTCTTTCACTTTCGTCTCCAGAGCGAAGAGCACTATATAGATTTGGTAATATGTAACGGTGCGTGTGCTCAACATAACAAAAATCATGACCAACTTCTCCTTTGTATTATGACCATGTACTCTCAAAAAAGTGGATCTGTAATATCTCACGTGGCATCCCATCACTTTCATTCTTCCAATTTTTTCTAACACACAGCGATCCTTTGCTTTTTGGTTAGAAACTCCCAAAAAAAACTTTTTCTACTGTCAACAACCAGAGTCAAAACTGAAGTAATTCTTTGCCCTTATTGCGACCGTGACATACGAGAAGAAGGTACATATCTTGTCCAACAAAACAAGATGGATGCACATTTTTTTTCAACTCAAGTTTTTCTCTGTCCTATACGTAATACTCACGATCATTTCAGTACCATCATCATTCACTCTTATGTACATACATTGCTATTCTTCTGGGGGCATTATCAGTTCAGGTCTAGTGATATCGCCAAAAAGTTATGATGAAACTAAGTTGCTGTTCTCCGTTAAATTACAAATGTTGATGGTATCCTTCCTTACATTCCTTTTCCTTATATGTATAACTGAGTTAAGCTAACATTGAAAGCAATAAGTAGATCCATTTTCAGCTACTGCCATTTACAATCGTATTTCACTCTTCAAATATTGGGAACCCTATTCACTATCATCATCATCCTTACTTTTACCACTAGCGTTTTATTTTTGAAGTATAACAAGTTCCGTTCTCTTACAGTATTATACATATGTGTAGCATTATAATTCAGACTTTTTACATAAGATAGGGATGTACATAAAGTGGAAGTCAACTCAATAAGTATATACATTGATATTTGTGGTGTGTCTCATGTTCTCATGTTCAGCTGCAACTGACTTTCAATTTGCAGACTTTCCCCTTATTTTCTTGACTTCGTCAGTCTTATTCAGCTTTTGAATTTGACATCAAATCAGTGGAGGAAGGAAGAGATGAAACCGGTGGTGATGGTGTCTGCTGCCACACGCCACGCCAATACCGTGCTATATAATGGAAGAGAAAATTTCTTTCAGTCAGTGAAAAAAGTTGTGCCATTTCAGTTACTTCTCTAAAAGTGAGGAATAAATGGCTAGACCAAAAAAAGACAGGCAGATGATGCAAAAGCTTTTACTACGGAATGTGAAGGGCGTATAGGATGAAAAAGATTCCTGAATAATTTTCCAGCTCGCTTTGTGTCCTTGCTCTCCAGGTATGTGTGCATACGAAATTAGGAAAATTATGCCTGGTGTGCACACGTGCGCGATTCCACTACCGTCTTAAATTACACTGCCATATTTCTACCATTATTCACAACTATTTAATTCCATTGTCATCTCTGGGGCCGGTGCCAGTGTAATATTGAATATGTACTTTGCACTAGTGTTGCCACTTGCCTCCAAAGTGTAAACCGAAACCTAGGCCGTACGCAACACTGTGTACTTCATATTGAATGGCAAACATCCAACAGTCAATATGAATGAATCAAAGAAAACTGCTCGCACTTTCTCCATGCTCGCCGGATGTAGGCAGACAACTCTTCCGTTTCTCTTTACATTTATATATGAATTTTACTCTTACCACGAGTCAACATCACCCTTTCCGGTACGTATGTCATAGTGCGTCAAAATACAAACAATTCTGAATCTCGTGGACCGGTTGGCGGTGGCATATCTGTGGGTATAGCCAGATTCCATGTTTAGTCTGGAGAGCAGGCTTATTTACCGAACCTTCAGTGCATACAACTTACAACGTCACGTGCTCTACACAAGTTTCTAGAAAATACGACATCATTATGATGAATGAATATTGAGACATTTCCTCTCGCAAACGCATATTTTAGAAGCAACATCCAACTTTTCTCAAGTAATGATTTTTCTTGCTGATGAATCCACTCGTCCTTAAAATTCAAGCAAAAGTTTACCCTCTCATAATGAAAAAGACAGCTTGGTGCATAACAAAAACTCATGAAAATTTAAATTAAGGAACTCTAAAAGTGCGTGATCGGAATGGCACTGAATTAAGTTTTCACTACTCCATTCTTAGTAGTTTCGTGAAAAGTTTTGCTTGAATTTAATCAAGATTCAAGTCTACTTCAACCTTCACCAAAAAAATTTCTCGAGTTGCATAAAATGCATTACTGTCACAGCATGATGATGACGATATTAGGAAAATCCTCAAGTTCAACCTTCTCATCATAACATGCAAAGTTGTAATGAAGAGTCAAGAATAATGTATTACATAACAAGATGGTTTTCGTTGCGAATGAAGATTTGAATATTTAAACATTTGATGGCGCATTAATTATCAAAGACATTGCATGCCTCTTTCATTCTTTACAATATATTTCTTTGGCAAACTCACTCGGTTGATGGAAGTGCCAACCAAGTGCATATTTTTTGATTATACGGCAACCTTGTTGTTGCCGTCTAGTGTCTGTGTCTAGCCTAAATAGACTCGAATGGAATGTTATCAGTCTTCTAAATTACTTGTAGTTAGCTTGTCAAAAAATGTGGTTATAGCTTCATTTCTACGTTCTCCATGCACCTCAGGGATGCAAGTATAATATATACAGATAATAGCGTCTTAAACCTGAGACCGTAGTCGTTACTGTGGTCAACTGACCAAGCGGTCAAAATACAACTTTGGAATATACCTGATTATTATGTAACTGTTGGTAGCGACAGTCGTTCCAGTTGTGCTTTGTAGCATAAACATATAGCATTATTACATTTTTAAAGGAAAACCTTCCAATTAAATGTAATTTTGTGTGTATTGCATATGACTAAATACAAATGGGTTTGCTTGACACAGACTTGTAAAAGTCTTATATATTATTCACCGTTAAACTTCTTATAAGTATCTAGAGCAGTAAGCACGTGTTCATTCTTCATTGATGTACTTTTGTCCTTGGAACCTTGAGCTCCGGGTTTTTGTAACGTGCTTCACTTGTCCTTGTATCTCTCCATTTTCCTTTGGAACCCGAGCGAACCAAACATTAGTGAAATAGGATTCCAGGATCGTGCATGAAAAAACGAATCTAATGGGATGGGAGGATGCATGAATTGTATGAAAAATTTCCTTTCGCAAACTCATACCAAAAACCTCTTTTCTTTCCCTTTACTTATTTCGCTTTCACTTTCTTGGAATTGAGTAAGCCTGGAAGGCTGTGATGTGCTCTGAGATGTGACTGTATGTGGATGTGAGTTGTATTGTGAGTTGGGAGCTATACATATAGATTCTAAAGGGAGTACTGACAATAATATTATGATGCTGTTGCTGCCAAAATATGTTATAATATATCCTTTTTCCTTGATAAATCTTCACGGTACAAAAAGGCTTTGGAGCCATCAACTTTGCTACTTTATGCTCTGTGGGAAATATTGTTTATTTTCGTTTTTACTCCCTGAGCGGAGCACATCTTAAATGAATGTAACGAAGCATAAGTACATGCTTTCAGAAAAGAACAAATTCCAGCTCATATAGTTATATATGTAGATACAAAATACGATATTGTACTTATAGCATGTTATATTATGTTTGAAGTAAACTCAAGCCAGTGTCAAAACATCTTTCAGCTTTCCATTCTATTTCATGTGCCATCAATATGAGATTATTAAATGGATTCCATACCGCTCCTTGACTGTAGGTTATCATTCCACAATGTCGAGTGAGCTCACACACTCAGCCAACAGCTCACTATATTTGCACTTCACAGCATTTCTTCTTTAGTTTTCTTGCCTCAGCAGCATCATCTTGATAGTAATGATTCTATGGAATGATATCACAGAGGTTTATGTCGGGTTGGGGGTGCCGTGGGATGCCTCTTTTACCGCCGTTGATAAGATCAGATTTGATGTAGCGTTATGGAATCAACAAGATTCTCAAATTGGTTTCAATCGATTTTCCCCTACTTTTTGCTCCTAGGGAGGGCGGAATGCAGCATAATGTGTTTTTTGGTTTGAAGTTTTTGTAAGAAAAAAATCAGAGAATAGAGAGAAAGCAAGCAATAAGCTATTGAAGTCTTTTCTACTCAGAATCATAGTGAATTACATATTATGTATACTTCATACTTAAACATAATATACATACATTCAAAGCATGCCTTTTCATCTTGTGATTGCAATGAGAAAGTATTTTCGTCTCAAAAAAAACTCACAGCCTTCCAAACTTCAAGACTCTGCTTTGATGGAAGTAACTGTCTACAGTTGTTTTGGGGAATGTCTGCTAAAACTGACACAATCATATAATATGTTCATCAATATCAAAACTATTATTTATTAAGAGAGTATACACACCAACACTTATTTGAGTACACACATGCATGAGTGAGACTGGATGCAACACTACACCACATCTGCCACGAAAATAGGACATGATGGGTTAGGGAAAAAGTTGATGGTTATGGTATGTTATATGGTAGTGAAGGAAATGACAATGTATGTGTGCGTTTATGTTTATATACCTCACACAAGTGCATCCTTCCTTCGATCCTATGGTGTTATGGACAGATTCCTTCTTTACGTAACATTTGGAATGAATGTGGTTCTTGTTCTTGGGATATAGATTCTTGAATGTAGGGTGGTACAATAGATATAGAGAGGTTCTTTTAGTTTTAGTTTCTCTTTGGCAAATTGGATGAAGACTGGATAGAAGGAATTGCGATGCTGCTTCGCTCTTGGAGAGCAATGAGAGCATTACTTTCAGTTTTCGTTTTGGAAATTGGAGTAGCATTCAAGGACACACAAAAACAACACTACTCAGACGAACTCAAACCCTTTGTTCTGAAAACGAGTCTAAAGTTACGTGTGTGTGTTACTATATGAATGTACTTCATTTCAGCTCAAGAAATCCTGGAATCGCTTTCATATAATGGTATACATATACACACTATATACATAAGTATATTATGCAACACATATATACATACATTTTATTACTATATGCATTCCTTTACAGTTTAACCGTATCAAGATCCTAATTTACGATTATCTTTTCTCAATTTGATTGCCATTCTCCCATTCTAGTTTCAGTAGTTTCATCTTTTCTTTCGACATCATCAAAAACGTTCTCATGGATTACACAAACAAGAGAGCTAAGAAAGAAAATCCTAAGGAAAAGGAGCCAGTAGCGCAGCTCATCTTTATAGTAATCATGTCCTTTGTAAACACTCTTAAAAGAACGTATTTCACAACATAACTACCCTTAGCTCTCAACACCATGCACACAACATTATCTCTCATGGTGTGTGTGATGTAACAGAACGTACAGTGACAGATGAAGCTGACGACCTTGTTTATTGTCTTGAACATAATATGAAACACAACATGTATTAAGTACGTATAGTATAACGTCTGGAAAAAGGAACCATGTTTTTTTCTTTTCTATATAATCCTTGTCCTTGTGATGTGTTGTTCTTGAGAAAAACAAAGTCACATCAACATCGCATCACATTAAGACACCCCAGACAATGTGGTTGCATATCATATACAGCTACAACTGTAGTAAAGTATATATCGTATTAAAGCACTGTAGAAAAAAGTGTTACTTTTACTTTAAACTCCATTCTCGTTTCTTAGTTTTCACTTTTACTGGCTCATACAAGAGCTCTTTTGTATACTATATTATTATGTAGCTGTTATGAGAAGGCAAAAAAAGTATCAAAACAAAACGTCTCACAAGAAGATGTAGGGAGACAACAAGAGCATATATATATAAGAGTAAGGATATAGGGATTCACTTGATCTTTTGGTAAATGTGCATCAAGCAAGAAGGGATGGATAATAGCAGCACATTCGCATATAACAGTAATAGTAATGGTCTTTGCCAGCCATTGTGATCCGGAGTGAAAGTACCTTTTTATGCTACCTTAAGCATGGCTTATATTTCTCTCATCTTCTGTCTTCCGGAGTGCACACGACAAGCGAGAGAGAAAGAGAGTAGCTACATTACGCAAGATTGTTCATAGATTTTATGTTAAA
This sequence comes from Orchesella villosa, assembly GCA_036850725.1. NCBI lineage: Eukaryota > Metazoa > Arthropoda > Collembola > Entomobryomorpha > Orchesellidae > Orchesella > Orchesella villosa. The sequence goes on along the minus strand of JAANSM010001295.1, from coordinate 7,247 downwards.
TTACCTTTTTGTCTCTAGCGTAGACGAAAGCTAAAGAATGTGTCAAGTTGTGTCGCTCTCTCATATATTTTCCATGTGACTGGTTTTTCCTGGCTTACGTATTTTTTTTCTTTCTCTCTTACTCTTACTACTTCTTTTCTCTCATGATTTTGATCATGATGATGCTCCTTTTTTGTTCCGTGTTTCCTCTTCCTATTTCAGAAAGTGTGTAATGGAGAAACATATATATCTTTCTAAAAAGGGAACCCAAAAAGTTTATCTCGAGAACCACATAGTGTTTCAATCTATCAAGAGCTAGAAGAGGAGAGAAGAGAGGATGTGGCTAGATCTCTTCTCTCTCACTCTCTTTTCTGATGTGATATGTGGTGTTCAATGTCGCTCTCGTCTGCAATACTTTCAACTCAACTTACTCAATGTTACAATAATAATGTAAACTGTAGATATATATAGTGTGTGTGAGTATATGTATATACATATGTATGGATGTACGTCAGCACCATCACGTTACATATAGAAACGTCAGATAGGCCACTCACGTAGTAAGTTGAGTAGGAGTAGTAGGACATACGTACGAGATCAAATAAGCAGAAAGAGAAGAAAAAAAATTCTCTATGACTCGCTGTAAAAAAGATTTCGTACTTAAGTTTCACTTGTACCATCTTGATTTCAACATGCGTAACCAAGCCCAATGCTTTTATGAGAAGTGAAAACTGTCGCCTAACATTGGGCCTTACATAAATGAAGTGAACTGAAAGTGAAATGCACACGTATATAAACTTGCTACATATGGAATATGTAGGTATACACTTTCCCCCTAACTCATTTTGAGCTCAATGCTACAAGTCAAATATATTAAATGTTGGTTTTGATTTTGATGCTTTTTGTACAGATGGGGAATCTCGGCAAATATACTATATATAAAATTATATAGCGCATTAGATAGATTATATGTTCAAAAAAGCCATATCGCTTTCATCGGAGTGGTTAGTAGGAATAGAGAAGGAAAAGGTATAACGGTATTTTTATCTGATGATACACTTTCCCAGGTTATACAATACGCAGTAAAAAATCTATACCCACATATATGAAATTGAGTAAGACAGCTAATAATATTGGAGACCAATAATATTCATCCATAAAACTGGTTCTCCGTGACACAGCTCAAATTTGCTCGCTTATACTTTATGTTCTGATGTTATATTACTCTTCATTTATTGTACAAGTGACACTTTCTCCCTTTCTTCGGTTGGTTCAAAAAAATGCGAGTACCAAAAATATAAGCGTTGTCTGTTTGTATACGAAAGTGCATTGTATATATATGCGATGTATGTGTGTGTGTGTGTATTTGAGTTTTAGTGAGCGTGGTGAAAAAGAATGAAAACGAGGAGGAAGTAGAGGGCCCTAAGACTCAAAAAAATGTTGTTTTTACTTCATAAAGATATTTGCTGAGAAAGCGGCTTTTCGTGGCATTTCATTCTTTTCTCTTTTCAAAAGAGAAACTGCAAACTTGTCACGTTTCATATGGACGCGCATGAATAATATTTTTACGATTTTTCTTCATACTTTCAGAAAAAAAACGAAGAAAAAAGATTTTGTAACTTCATAATATCATATTATTCCAGATATGTGTAGTGGAGAGAGAGTGAGAGTAAAAGAGTTGCGAGCTTCTTATTGAACGTAGGGTGTTTTTATTGTTAAAAATGGTTTTTATATTCTTCTATAATATTCGTGTCTCATTGCTTTGGGTAAGAAGATATAAAAAAGAAAAGTCTAGTAGATAGACTTGACACTTCTGGAGCAGTCAGTTGAGCTTAAAGCTGTTTCAATTGGGAAAAGTGGAGAAAAGTTTATTCTTTCTTTGGGGAGACAGTCAGAGGAAAAATGTTTGGTTGGTTTTTCATTGTGAATTTACTTACTTATATGTATATGTATGAATCTTATTCATCATCCAAAATATATATAGGACATCAATTCAGGAAGAAGGCAGCTCATATAAAAATTTGCTTGAGTAAGTTGTCAATACACTTATTCCACAAGTACGCACTGATTCGTTACAGTGGCTTGCTGAGAAGAATCAAGTGATAGCTCTATATGTATAGAGCAGTTTAAACGGAATAAGTTGAGAAGAGAATAAGAGATTTTGATGCATTGCCTCGATTGCCTCAAAGTTACAACAAAATAACTACTGCCAACTCTTTTACTATTCCATGTTCTTCATTCCGTTTTCTTGCAGAAGAAGATTATATACCAAAATCAATGATCAGCAAAAGTGGTATGGAATACGAATTTTTACTACTTTCCGCCCTTTCGCAATTTCCTTTGGCATAATCTAAAAGTGTTAGGGTATATGTAGAAAAGGAATTGTTTTGCAAAGTGAAGATATTTGCAAAAACTAGAAATTTTCTTTGCATTCTCTAAAACTTCCTTGTTTTCTAGAATATTGGAGTAGAGCAAGTCTTAAGTTTTGAATCGATAACTCGGATAACAGATTTGGTTGGTCGATTCAAACTGTAGAACAGTCAAGGCCTTTCGAATAATATGCATAGAAAAGAAAGTAGAACTACTGTGTGTAATTCGATGAAATGGAAAAAGATTCGTAAAAACATTATTTATATTTATAACCTTATCCCACTTTAATTATTCATATGTATTTGGTGATGATTCTGATTTATCGTCCTACAAGTTTCGTTTAAAAATATATTTTATTTTGTGCTTTAAATTAAATTTTTTGTGCTTCAATCATTTTCAATTTAGAATATGAAACGAGCAGGCTACATATAAGTGCATTCACTTAAGTAATACACACATAATATGTACACAAGTATAAAGTAATAAATATCAAGCTGATATAACACATTATTTAATACTCTTTACGACTCGACTACTGCATATATATATGTTACAAGTATGTTAAATGAAAGTGGCCTCTCTGATAATCTTCCATTATTTATGCCTGTCAGACGCTTTCGTACTTTCACCAATTGATTCTTGTGGTATACTGGTATACCTACCACAAAAGACTCCACAACATTAAACTATATACGGATTTTATCTCATCTAGGGATTACAAAGAAACAATATGAGAAGAGACATTATTTTATTGCTCTGTATATTCTGTATAAAATTTTATTTCTCAAATCCGTCTTTAGAATTTGCAATAACTTATGCCATAAAGAGAGAAAATGCACTTTACTGAAGTAGTGCATTTCCGGTCAAACCCCAAACAGAGCAGTCCAAAAGTCACCATAAATATTCTCTTAAGATTGTGGACGATTCTGCGGAGAGTATAATACAAGTTCGGTTGAAACTAAAAACATTTTGTGTCTACCACAAAAGTTTTACTATCTAAACAAAAACTGTTCTCATTCCTTTTTTCATTAACCAACACTGCCACATCACCAGCGTAGTCCCAATCATTTAATAGAACTAAACTTGGCCAAATATCTTGTTATCAGTTGTGTTCTTGTCGCTCATCTATTATTCCTCACAACACAACATCAGTTCTTAAACGCAGGTAAGCATCACATCACGAACAACCAAGTAATAGAAGTTGCGTCTTGAAAAGAGAAACAAGGAGTGAAAAGAAACTCTTTGAAAATCAATGAACTTATATAATTCCCTCCCATTTTATCCGTATTACACAGCTAATTTTTAGTAGCACACAAACGAAACTAAAAGTACAACTAACAAAGAAAGTAGCAAACATAAAAGTACGGAATACGATATAAAAGCAAAACTAACAAGTATGTACATAAAAAAGTAGTATATAAATACTTGTATTAACCAAACAAGAAAACAGAGCTCCTTCTCATGATGATGATGATTGGGATAGCCTCTTGAGTCTTTGAGCTTCTATCGTGTCTTTTAGTGGGTAAGACGGGGAAACGAGTATAAAGAAAAGGGTATGGAGCTAAAAGGAAAAATAGTTATTGACCCATGTGTAAGTGGCTATTGTGGTCCACTGGCCAATGAGCCAAAAAATTGAACTACCTCAAAACCCATTATGGACGGTTGGCTTCCCTTTGTTTCGTAACTACTTTTCACAGGAACTTGAATTTTTTTACGTGTGTGTACATACATAACAAGCTATAAAAAATTCCTTGTTTTCTTGTAGCGGGCGGGGGCACATTGTATTCCTTTTTCTGGTTAAGTAATACAACAGTAAATTGTCTATTTACCATTTTTATGCGTTGTATGCATTCCACATCCACTCTCTATCCTTTTTTCTTTTGAGGGCAACCAGCCATCTGCCACAAATTCATTTTAGACAACAGTCCCTGCTCGACCTTCTTGTTTGCAAGGTATTGGAATTTTCAACCCGAGAAATGTATGCAGCTACTTATTAGCAGAAGAATAAAAACAGCACACACACCCACACATACACATTGTTATGGATGAATGCTTTGAAAATAGGTGGTGGTGGTGTGCAGCTTGGTTTTACAAGCAATAAGTGGTTGTTTTTTCTTCGTTTTATAAATGAACTGACAAGGGTACCAGAACAGCCCTGCTATTTTCAACTATTTCCTGAGTAATATTTACTTTTTTCTTTGTAGTTGAACCCGTTTTTGCCAACATTAGATTCCTTGCATGTATTGTAATGGGATGTAATGGCTTCCTTAAGAATTATGGAGTTGCTACTCTAATGTATATACATACATTATTATTGGATAAAGCGAAGGTGCTCCCGTTTGGGTTCGGGTGCTTGCATTAGAGAATTTCTATAGTGCTATTGTACAGAGTAAACGTACCATGTGTGTGCGAGTACTTTTCTACTGTGCAAATATTTGAAACGTAAATGAATACTTCAAGACAAGCTTTTAAATGAAAGCCTCATACAACTTGAATGCTATACTTGCTGCCCTTCTTTCAATAATAATAACAATGTAGTGGAGTCTGAATTAGCTGAAAATTGGATCCTTATGTAAAGTCTTTGAGGCAGGACGTCACGTTAAAGTACCTGACATGTGGGGAATGTGCATGAGGATTGAGACGTTTACGAGCTAAGTAGAGAGCTTGCGTCGAGTATTGGCTAAATTTCCTTGATAATAATTTAGCAACCGAGTAAACATTGCGAAAAGGTCACTTCTTCTGGCGGCTCGTTTCTTTTCCTTCGGTTTGCTAATGTGATCTCGTCTATAAACCCTTTAAAATGCGATGTATACATGAAATTTGCAAGAGTCAATTATGTGTTGAGACCTAGTTTTCATGAAAATATAAACACATTTTGCTCGTTAACGCATGTCTTCAAATTTGAATCCAATGTTTGCTTGTATTCTTACTTAATAGCTCGATTTGGTTATTCTATTAGACGGTGCAACAAAAAGACATTGATGGCGGTGACCTTTATGTTTAATAAATGTAGGCTACAGATATATGATGGAATGGAATTCGTGCTATTAAAATGAAACATCATCTGTGGTATGCATTACCATGTCATGTCACTGGTTTTACCCAATGCGAAGTCTCACAATCAACGAGCCAATTTTCTGTAAGCCCTGTTGGTAAATATATCTGCTCACTTCCACACAATATAACTTGCGTATGAAAGCTGTCACTTTTGGAGATTCATTTAATTGCATTAAACATTGATATAAAGACATATCATACAATGATGCTAACTTCAGGAGGTAGCTCAACTAATTTTAAGCTTCGACTTTGTTTTTTTGTACTTGTGCGCATCATTTTTGTGACTGTCAATATAAAGAATCGTGCTGGGCTAAAATATGTGAAAATATGGCATGTTGAAAGGAACGACCTAAATAAGTATGTTGCACAACAGTCGCATTATATATTTCTCACTTTCCTAAAATACTATATATTACTAGGAATTGGATGTTTGATGTCTAATTTTCTCTTTGGACATGAATCCTTGCAAGAGAAGAGAGGCAGCCGAAGTCAGAAGGGAACTCTTATTTTTTCCACGGGAAAATTAGCTTGTCAAAATCAGTACCCAATTCTCCACATCCTTTACGGAATGAATTAATCTGAAAATGAAACATACATTTCCCATGTGCATACTTTGTTATTTATTACATGTTACGAAACCAAAAAAATAACGAAGCTTTAGGGCAGCAAGGGAAAAATGTAGTTTGGATATTTTCACAATATGTTTTCATGTGATGTGATTTTTTTCTAGGAAATATTATGATGCAGTCACTTTCATGCATATAGAGAGATAGATATAGAGTTTGTATATTTTTAGGGGAAAGTTGAGAATTTCAGAAGTTACACAAGGGATAAATGTCAGAGTGTTAATCACAAGGTGTAAAGATTATAATTTACGTCTTGACATGTGTTGCAACAAGCTAATTTGCATGGTGTAAATTGGAAAAATATTTACTTGTAAGATGCATATATACTTGTTTACTGACTTCATTCTTCATAAGTCACTGTTTTTATTATTATCAATGTATGAGGTAGTAGTAGGAAACCTAAACATATACACTAAAAAGCCTTGTAGCATAAGAAGTTTGAAATGACAGGGCTATGCATGGCTTCTAAGTATAAGTATTCACTGGACTGGAGATTATTCAAAGGAAGGAGAGTAAGTAGACTTCACTTCCTTAGTCATTTTTTGGAGTTCCTAGATTTCGTTATAAATTTATGACTCCCAAACCTTGTATTACTCTTCCCGTTCTGGGCTCCCTTATCCTTCAAGCCCTTTTCAAAAAAGTTTTGGGCTCCTCCAAACATGCCATAATAATATTCTCTTGTAAATGTAGTGTAAATCTTAGACCCCTTGCAATATGCATTATTCTTGATGTGTCTTTAAGTTGTGAAGGAAGAAGGAGTTGTACTTTTTGCTACTTACTTTATCTTACAAATTTTCTCATGTTTATTTTACTTATGTGTGTATAAGAAATTTACTATATAGTAGCCACAGTTTTCACTATTGATATGTTCATTTTTATTTCACATTTGACTTTCTATAAGGGATTTTTAAAAAAGGTAAGAAAAAAACTTTTTCTGTTGCGAGAACAAATTAAGGAAATAGGTCATGTAACTTGTACCAAAAGTGTGCATATGTACGTTACCTTAATCGAAGTTAACATGTTAACGAATTCCAAAAAGACTGCGTATGGTATTGTTCTATGGCTTGAAAGAATACTAGGTTAAGACTGTTAGACGAGGAAAAGAAGCATTGCTGGCATCACCTTCAGCTTCCATTTTACCCAACTCCAAAAAGATTCACAGTATATGAAAAGTGAGCTAATAGTGTCATCTTTTACTTATGCATAAGTTTTCTT
>JAANSM010001294.1:0-19526 GCA_036850725.1 Orchesella villosa | reverse complement strand
GACATATCACCCTCTATTATTTGCCAAAACTTAAGCCGTAGAAGTAAATTTTATCAGGGAACTCAAAAAATAACCAGGAAAAATAGCCACTGTTCATGCCTTTCAATTTAATCTTAAATTCGTATATGTGAATATTTGAGAAACCTAGTAAGGACGTTGATATATCTTTAATAAATGTACTTTTTAATGGTAATAAGGTTATATCAATAAAATCAATCCTCTTTCAATTATGAGGATTTCAAACGAGTCTCCCTAGATATTGTCTGATCCTTAAATATACTATATATCTGCTGCAGCAAATAGCAACATAATTTTCAGTAAATGAGTAACCATTTGTGCACACACACATAAACACAAACTTTTAGCCAAACCAAACCACAACTTAATAACCAGCACTGATCGAATACCTCAACTGATCCAAGTCTGGTACAATTTTTCAATGCAACAGAGAGTGAGACAGGCAACAGGCACGTACGTCCAAACAGCGCAGTAGGACCAGGTGTACAAACTCTCTTTGCTCTGCCACCACCAGCCACCTCACTAGTACAACTGTTGCATTAGCTTTTTTGAAAGATTTATTTTCGAGATTGGATGAGAAATGAAGGAACAAACGAAGGGAGGTGAGGTGAGATGTCCAAACGAATCTGATCCAATCCAGCGAAACAACTGACTGACACACACAGACACATGAATGCACTCCACTAACACACACAATGTGTTTATGTGTGAGAGAGAGAACCTACTGCGTTGCCTTTGGCAAAACTTTAAAAGTACAATGCAATCTGACAATGAAAGTAGTAGCAACAACTGCTGCTAAATGCCTGATCTGATGACTGCGTAAAGTAAAGGTAGAGTAAAAAAAATCTTGAATGAGATGAGATGAAATGATGCGAAGGTAAGCATGGGATGTTCTAAACGTACAAGAATAGCTTCAAAGGTTTGGTCGGACTTGGACTCATCACGACGAGGTGTGTGAGGAGAGGACCTTCCTACAACAAATGACTCTGCCAACAACTACAGCATCTTTTAAAATTGGACTCATGATGATCATCATGATCATCTCGACACAAAGTTAAAATGTATATATATTGTGTGAATAGTGAATACAAATAAACTATATTACAATCCATGCTTTTATGGAATTCTTATTTTTTCACATGAAAATCCCTATAACAGTTTTACTATTTGCCTGCTGCTGCTATCCGACCCAAGAATAAAAATTATGGGCAATCTGACCCTATAACAGGCAACAGGAATGGGATGGGGATACACACCATAGCGTGTGGATTCGATGAGGTAAGAAAAGAAGAAGGTAAGAAGCTGAGCTGAACCTAAAGAACTAGTGGTCCACTAAGGTAAAATGCATACAATACAAATATTATATTGGTTATGCGTAATATTTATGCTGTATAAACTGCATTGTACGCCTCTACTGCATATCTGCCTCACCTGCCTGACTTTGGCTTCAATGTAAAAACCTCATTTTTGTAGAAAGAAGATAGATGATTCAGCGTAGCAGTTTAATGATTCGTGGATAATAATGTGATCTTCCCGTATTTTTCATCACGAAGCATTTTTGTATCACAAGTCGTACAAACGTTCCCTCACTTTATATACACACGTTTCAGGTTAACTTTTGTACAATTGTACAATACCCATGATTTCATGATGATGTGGTTTGATTTTCCACACGCAGGATTTTATCTTTACTTCAAATTGATCAACATTTTTCTTTACATTACCAGTTGAGGACAACAATCATAAGCCGATGTTGACGACGATGACTTGGGTCAGCAGTATCATCATCATCCATTTTTGCAACCCAAAAAATACCACAAACAAACATCCAAAAATATGGGGATTCTGTAGGCGGCTATCTTTGCAGCTGACAAAGTCTGAACTTTACAGTAAAAAATGGATAAAAAAGGGGCACAAGACAAGTAAAGCAAATTGTATTGCCTAAAAAAATCGCGTAACCGAAAGTTATTAAGTCCTTACATGCCGCGAAGTTGGCAACAAATGGCTGTGAGAAGTCATGAAAAAAAATGGATGATTTGATGAGACACGCACTTTGCATATAATATATAATGTGATGTGATGTACCAATACATGATCTTATACGTTACTTCCATATTCTCAATGATAATTTTTAATATATCCAGAATGAGAGGGGGAAATGTTCATTAGCCACATTTTGCCTATGTAATCCGCTCCGCTGTGTTGAGAGCAGTTGTCTTAGATCATTAACTGCCTTATATAAACAATCCTACAAGATTGAAGATGATGATGATAATGCCGCCGTTGTTTTGTTGTTGAAGTAATAGCTATTATGTACCAATCAACCCACATACTTTTTAACTCAAAAAAATTATTCAAACTTCAAACCCCCTGCCATTCATTTTCTTCAACTATTATATACATAATCATTCTACAGCTAATAAAGTCAGAAAAGTCCCATATTTGCGTGGCACTAATCATCGTAAAAATCTTTATACCACACCACACAGTTATGCACATAATATATAGTTGCGAATCCTTTTCTTTCAATTCAAAATGAATGAATGAGAATCGGGAATGCGGTGTGGTGTGGTGACGACAATGACGGTCAGATAAGATTTCGTGGGATTATCACAGAACGAATTGCATCCGACTTTTAAGGTAAATAGTACAGTTTCACCCATACATTGAGAGAAGAAGAAAGAAGACTCATACTTTAATCTAAACTAAAGTCATTACATCTTCAGCTATTATAATATGCATGGTAGAAAAACAGTTGATGGTTGATGGACCGATAAGAACACCACAAGAGCTGTAAAAGAAGAAAGAAAATTTGAATGGAATTGGTTATAAAGATGTTACTAGGTTGTTAATGTGCAATGTTGTGGATTTGGATTTGCCTACTTCGAGTTTTTTGAAGTGCACGGTCGGTGGTGCGGTGCTAAATGAATGGTTTATCAACATAAAGTAACAGAAAGTGTGCAATGAATTCGAACATTAAATATCACGGTGAGCTAACTTCTAAGAAGAAGATTATATAGAGAAAAAATTCAAAAACAATCCAATCCAAATGCATAAAACTTTAATACTAAGCTCAAGAAAGATTTCTTTTGAAACGCATATTTGCATCTTCAATGAATATGATAAAGACCGAGACCATGATTGAAGAATACAATGTAATATAGCACATGTACTCAATACAATGTCCAATTTTTATTTCTCATAACGCAATTGCATGGTGGCCAACTAGTAATATATGGGTTGGTTCACCAGTGATCGTTTTGTTATTACTGGTCTTTCGCTGACGCAATAGGAAGCTGAAGATAAAAGATGTTGCGAGTTACTTTAACACAATATCATCATGGAGTTGAGAAGATATATATTGTTTTGTTACTCGGTACGAACTGTGATGGCGATGGCAAAAAAAGAAAGATTTTTGAATGATGCAATTCAGGATCGTCAGTCATGCACGAAAAAGGATCGAGGGAATTACAAGAAGTAGCAGCGACAAAGAGACACGTTCCATTCTCATTCTCATCATTATCAACATCGTCATCAAGAGTTAAAGATTCTAGCCGACTTAAGTTGAAAAGAAGGACATAAAATAAAACTTCCTCATCGTTTTTTTTGCATTCATGTTCAGCAATGTTCAGCATCCCTGCTGAAGAAAAGGGACTAAGCATGGTAGCAGACAAAATGGGAAAGCGGAATACCAGAAAAAAGGAAGGACAAACCATTTTCCAAGGATTATAGTGGGACATAACAATAACCATTTCGTTTCGTGTTGAAACTACAGGAGTGCCAGAGGAGTAGGCAGCTGACGGGCTATTGGGCTTTATATACTGAAAAGAAATACGGTGCATCGTTTTTGCCATGCGTTTTGTGTACTCTGTAACAGCTATTAAAGAATATTGTTTTTGCATATTTTCAACATTTCAACCTATTTTGCCCTTAGTTAGTCATAACCCCACAAAAAATGCGAAGTTTGTGCGTATTATCCAGCTCCAGACCTTACATAGTAGTTTATATGGTTATTCTTATAAAAACTTTTTTTCGTTATTTCTAAAGGAGTCATTAAATACCTGAGAGACTCTTTTGAGCTGTATGAACATTAGCCGCTTAAACTTAAAACGCGTATGAAAAGAGGAGACAGGAGAAGTAGCAAGTACTAAAAACCTATTGGGGCTTAAGCCTATTACCATGATTTCGTTATAATGATTACGTTCTCATTCCTTTGTGGAAGACTCTTTGACTCACACGGTGAGTGAGTCACAATCACCTTTTCATCTCTTAAAAATTGAGGTCTTAAACCTCAGGTGAAAATGTTTTTGACGAGAGGAAAATTAAAAAGGGCAAGTTGAAAGCGGAGCCCTTCATACTTTTCTGTATAATATTATTCAAACTCATCAACATCACCATCATCTTAAGAGAAACTTAGTGACACACACACACCAGCTGAGAAGTAATTATAGAAAATGACCCGTTTGCAAAAAAAGTATCAAGTCAAATGAAATCAAGCTTTATATGTATGTACTCAGCTACAGAGCTCAGTCAATTCCGTTGTCATTCCATCAAATTGAATGAGCAGACTTTTGTCGCTGTTGCTGCCAGTCATTCTCACTCTCTGTTGTTTTTGTACAGAGCTCTTCTCGTGTTCTACATCAACTTCCATTTTCCTATTTGGGAAGCAGCTTAAGCTACTTGACATGATGATGATGATGGTGGTGTGGTGGAATCGGTATACCAATAAAAAGTAGAAGTTTTTGATGATGTGTAGATGGTGATAGATAATGGCAGAGTCGAAATAGTAAAAACTTGAGTTGATTGCAGGAAAGTGTGCAAAATAAATATTGCACAAAAAAGAGATGCATCCACTCAACACGAGACTAAGCGATCTCCTTTTCATTTCTGTGATTGATGAATGCAATATAAATTAAATAGGTTTGTAAAGAAGGTGATATAGAGGGGAATTGGGAAGTGGTATTTTGTTAACAAACTTTTTAAAGGCTCGTTTCCCTTAAAAGGGATGGCTATTTGAGCAGAGTTGAACACAAGACAAGTTCAAGAGCATCACACATAGCATCGTCATTCATGTTTTGGTGATAGTGAGTACAGAGCGCACACAAAACGCTCTTTATGATGACTATTAACCAGGCAGCACTAGCAACAACAACATCAATCAAATGATGCTATTCAAATTATCTTCTTTTTTTCCATTATCTGTATTCACTTTTTCTCGTTCAAGGCATTCGTGTATTCATATTCAAATGGAAAAAAAACACCATGCAATTTGAATATATAATGTTATACATAAAATATACACGTGCATTTTATACAATGGTATATTGGACTACAATTTTTTCTCGCAATTCGCAATTTTGAATCCTATTGGGACAACATCTGCAAAATTATTGACTTATGTGATGTGATCACATTGTACATGATCATTTTGCCAAATGTGCAAAAATTAATTAGCATAAAACAATACCAGAAAATATATCTCTTAACATTCTCCGCATAAAAATATATATGGGTTGGGACTCGTTTTTGTCTCACTCATCGGCTACTTTTCAGAGATCAAGAGTTATGATAGTGGAGCTCACAGAGAGAGATGATTATCATTATGCATGGTAAATATGTAAATATACCTACGCAAAGTATTTGGACAAAAAAATATACAAAACGAATGATTATGATATGATGATCAGGATGACGATTGGGAGAGAGATTAAAGAGATACTTTTTTAGCTGTTGTCATCAACGTCCTAGTGAGTCTCATCTACCTATAAATGTTGCTCGTGGTTTGGTTACGCTAAAGACGTGAGCTCATCTTCTGCATATTATTCTTTGTTGTGACTGATATTTCGGAAAAGTTTTCATCAATATCAATGTTTTATGGTCTTTAAGAGAAAAAGATGAGGATGATTATGAGGATGAGTAATGAAATTACATGTCCGCTTCAATATTTTTTATTAAAGAATGGAAGAAATTACTTGAAATTATATATGATCACCTACCACAAATCACAATTACTAAGAGCTCTCTTCACTTTCATTTCTAGTAATTATCATTAAAAGAGAAACTTACTATAACATTATAGCTCTCTTTAATATCAATTTACATCAATATCAATGCCTATAGCGTCCCTCTGAATTCCGCCCAATATCCAATCAAACATTTGTGGAGAAGAAAAAGAAGAAGAAGACAATTGTGGTAAATTCAAGTAAATTGGACCAAAAATGTAATTTCAAACTTGGCTGCGTTTCAAATTCAAATTTGAGCAAAAGCAAACAGTTTCATTTGAAGATTTGGACGGTTCTGTTGATGAGGATGAGAGACTACACTGTCAAACTATTTGATACTTGTGGGCTCTGTGGTTTAACTGGATATACTATATATCCTACACTCCCACGCCGGCTTTGATGGGATGATCATCTTGCACGTTTTGTGGTTGCAGTTGTGAAAAAAGTTCAATTAGAAACAAGAATTTTAGGAACAAGGAAAGCTTTCACGTATTTATTTGGCTATAATCCACACACGCACACGTGTGTATGTGTGCAAAACTCAATGGGAAAAATTTCTCATTTTCCATCATTAAATGCATATGGTGCTGGTTTTATTACCTGAGCCTGGCTTGGTAAAATGGCTAAAACGCTGCCTCTGATCTTTCTCACACTCAGCCAGAGCAGAGCCAACCAAACGGTTTTCTCTAATGGAAGCTTTCTTTTCTTGCATGAGACCATATTTTTCAAATGCTGAATGCTCAAAATGTTCGTTCAAAAAATTTCATCATATATTTTTTTTGTTGGAAATAGTCATCGGGAAAGTTATCCTCATATGAGTTGCTAAAGTATAAGTGAGTAAGTACGTATATGTACGTGAGCTTAAAAATTATGACCAATTAAAAGCAGCAGTAGCAGTTTTCTGCTGTCCTCCCTTGGCTCTGGTGCGTTATTATTCTTTCTCATTTGAAATTACTCTGTGAAACATGTGCATTAACAGAAGTGAAACATATTTTTTTGCGGTTTCTAGTCCAAAAGTCCAAACCAAAGCTCGTGCTATAAGGACATTTTTATTGGATACAGACATCCAATCCCCCTCAAAACTGTAACTTTTTACTTTATTTTTTGTCTAGTGCTGCTGACATACATAATAAAATGTACCCATTAGCAATAATAGCTCCACCCGTGTGATGGATCATTATTCATGTGAATTGTAAATCCAACATCATTAGTGCTCCTAATGTTGTGGCGCATGCAATCTCCTTTTTCTCCATTATTATCCATTTTTACCACAAATTTTGTTCTCCTTTCTGAAAAGAGAAGTTTTGTAATATAATCACAGTCTTCCGAGCAGGCGAGACCAGAGACCATTCACAGACTTTTTTATTTGAACTAAAAAACATCAATGGCACCATCTCACAATAATATCGTTTTGTATGCATAGTGGTCATCTTTTCATCATCATTCCACCTATTTTAAGTGATGTGAGAAAAAATATAAGACAGGCTTGAACAAGTTCGTGATAGGAAAACCATTTTTAAGCTTTCACATTCAATACTCGCACCACTGCCGAGCCCAATTTTAGAAAACAGTAGGATCAGCACGAATGACCGCCGGAAGGACAGGAAACAAGAAAACTATCACATGGCAAAACCGTCACTTCCTCGCGTGCTATGAAAAATAGCCATGAAAAAGACCAAACAATAAGCGAGACGCAGTGAGAAATTGGAAAACAAAGTAGTTTTCATGTATCTCATCCCATCCCCATCATCATCATATCATCAGAAAGCATTGTGCAGTCAAGCGAGAAAGAATCATTTTAGCCGGTTTAAAAACACAAGAGCCACTTTGCCTCAAGGAAGAGCTATTCGTGTTATCCCATGTTTTTCAAGCAGCTTTCAATTTACAAAAGAATTTACGTCCCGAGAAGAACGATATGAGCACCTTTTCAAAATTTCCATTACAAGACACGAAGCATACGCACCTCCACCTCCGTCTTTTAGCTTTCTTTTCAACCGAACCAAGAAAAATATTTTCCTATTTAGGACAGATGCATACGCTCTCACGACAATGTAACATGACACCATCCATACCATACAACAACTACCACCGACTTCCCTCCCTATATAACATTATTATGAGCATATAATGTGCACCTAGAAAATCTTCACCAGAATACAAACACTTTTTATAGGGAACGCGATACTTAAAGAGTTACTGCGGAAAAAAGTAATATGATGACGGTGTTATGACAGGTATAGCTATTTACAGGGAAAATGGAGCCACACATTATCCATGTTATTCTACCCATTTTAGCACGCTCTCTCTCATATTTATGACATTTCAAACCAGCTTTATTACTGCAATAACAGAACAACATGTAAGCTATATTGGTATACAGACCGTGCGACACCTAACATGTTATAAGCTGGTGGGTTGGATCTTCAAATTCTTCAACTAACCTTTATGAAACGAAAGAAGTCTGAAAAAAAACTTGAGTCAATTTCTGATGCTTAAACCGTACAGCAATTTTACGAGGCAAGCAAACAAAAAGACATGAACTCATGACATAACAATAACACATTTAGCCAACTCCCATAACACAACGTAAAGTATTGTCATCATAAAGTCGTTTTGTAACGTTACGCTAATATTTTCCCGAGCCTTAATAATTCAATTCCGACACGCACGAATAATATTTGCTCCAAACACACACGTATACTTACACACTTTGTCCCTAAAAGTATATAAAGTTGGAATAGACCACCTGATAGCTCTCAATCTCAAATAAAATTTAGTGTGAAGTAGATAATGCAGCCAAACTGCGCTTACTAATGAAATATAAAAATGAAAAATAATAATCTGCCAAAATCTAGTTAAGAAATAAAAGGATACATACAATGAAACGAATATAAAAATCCTTACATGTCATGCCATGCCACACAACAATAACGTCCGCATTTTTTGTTCAATCTGTTTTTCATGCAGGAGAGAGAAACATAAACGACAACAGCACACACATGGTTGATAGTTAGTAAAGTTATAACAATAGTAAGACAGAGACAGAGCTAAATGGAATGTAGATGAAAAAGATAAAATATGACTGTGACACTGACAGCTCTTTGAGCAGTGAATTTTTCGAGGGCAGTATCAAACAGACCTGCTAACAACTTAGTGAGCACTTTTGTGTGACAACACATTAGTACGAGAAGGAGTAATCATGCGATGTAAGACGCAATCTAATGCTATATAGTCCTAAGAAAAAAGCAAAGAATACGAAGGGCGTCGTCCAGTTAAAAAGCAGTTTACAGCCTTTAAATTCTTATCTTGACTGACGATAACTTGAACTTTGCTGCCGCAACGCGTTATACTTATATTTTATATGAGCATTTATAATATGTGCATTATTAATATGTAATGTACGAAAATATTTTTAAATGATATATATGGCACATAAAAAATGATGAGTAGTATATAGGGACGTAAGCATATAAAAATAAAAATTACATTATAAATGTGTGTACCTACCTCTACCTACATCACATACATTTTAATAAGTCCGCTACCAAGACTAATCTCGTGACATAAATCTTAGTTCGACACACTTTATATTAGACGAGATATATTATTATTAATTTTATTTCCTTCGTACTTCGTGTTACAAGTTCCTTTGCAACAACATCATCATCGTTAAAACCATGTGTTGTACCTTGGAAAGAACGGAGATTCTCAAGAAAACACTTATCCAATCCTTTTGATAATTTGTTCCTTACTCATTCCCAATTAGGAAGATACATGAAAATATTTACTTGTCCGTGTTGTGTACCATGTACATATACAGAAAAGGCTAGGTTTTCTTTTGTGATGGGATGTGATTCCAGAGCATATAACAATGCAATCTTATTATGATGTATATACTTATTCTGGCTGTTTCGGAAGTAGGTATAGAGCTATATAGCCATAGATGATAGAATTTGTTGGAGGTTGGAGTTGTTGGAGTTGGCTTCACTGACGCAATTTTATGTTTAGGATCGTACTACTTTTCAAAACAGTCCCATTTATCTTGGCTTTCTTTCCTTTTTATCCTTTAACTTCAACCCTGCCCTCCATTTAACTCTCTGAAAATGATAAAACGTTGATAGCTATTTTGCTTTTGCTACAACAACAACTATCTCTATATACCAGTCATCCTCATCCTCTAGCCCTCCTGACAAAAGATGATAATTACCGTCGTCGTGTCACAAAAAAGGAGAAGTAATGGAACAACTATAGAATAAAAACGTATGCGTGTCCTACTCTTCAAGTCCTTTTTTACTCTTTATCATTTTGTGTGTCCCTATGTACCACTTATACTCGCCTATTCTTTTCTTCAATACAGTAGCAACATCAACTTAAAGGGGCAATGCTCCAGTAGTGAGATAGTCAGCTCAGTAGAGAACCAGAAAATTGGCCCTACTTTCCCACTTTGGAAAAAGTACGACACAATATATAGCAGCCGTTTTCCTTCATAACAAGTCAAAAAGTTACTAAAAAAAGTTTGAGCACTGGAAAAAGTAGTACTACGGCCGAAGTAAATACCTCGCTCATTTCTTTTTATTCTCCAAAGCCAAAAAGCACATCAAACTAAATATCGAGCAGTGTCTTGTCTTGTCTCCCGTTTCTTTTCTCTTCTTTAAGAGAGGAGCATGATGGAAGAAAAAAAGGGAAGATAAAAGTCCCATGATGCTACTTGAAGGATCAATAAAAATGAGATCAAAAGGCAGCATCAGAGAAGGAACCCTATTTTATAGGGATGGAAGTGTTTTTATATTGAGAGATTTTATGTACCTCTACAAGAGCTGTCTCTCTGTCTAGCAGAGTGAGTGGTAGTAACCTTGTGCTATGACATGACCAGTTTAGTTTATGTTTTATCATTGAACAAACGTATATTTCACTCAGACATGAACAAGTAGGAAATACAGAGATGTGATCAAAGACAGAAAACAGACCAGAATAGAATACTATTTTTTTACCTCATTCATGTGTACATGTGGACTAGCACACTGTATTATCATATCCAACTACATATTTATAATGTGTGGATTGTCCTTCTCTCCTCATGTCATATATATAAAGGAAAAACAATCAAACAACCACTGAGGATACTTCGGTTCTGGTTCTCACACAGAAACACCGATAGAGCAAAGCATTGCATAAAGAGGGAAGAACAAAGAGGAGGAAATCGAGGGGAAAAACTTCTTTTGTAGTCTCCTTTTGCGATAGATGCCTCAACCTTTTCTTCCAACCGTTTTGGCTCAACTTCCAGACTATATGTACATGTCCCGAATTAGGATTTACCGTAGGTTTTTCTAACGTCAGTGGGAACAAGAAAGGTTTTTGAAAACTGGGTCACATAAAACACAAGAAAAAGGTTCCGCATGAAAACATGACTTTCAGTCTCAGCTGCTACTACGACTTAGTTAGTCGTGCATGGGAAACGAGATATGTATTAAGCTTTCAACCCACACGTATGACACTAGTGTACATAAGAGCTTTGCAATCACAATCACGAGCAGTGTAAACTGAAGGAACAAGAAAGTACAGAAAAAATAATATAACATGTGTGCCCCTGTTCTGCTTTTTATTCCACTTACTTTACTTACCTACATTCTACATTTCTTATAAATCCAATATACTTAATACTCAACTCAGATTCGATCCAGTCGAAGAAGGAATCCCGTCATGTCATGTGGCACAAACAATTCATCTTCTATACATATATGGTAATGCCATTATTTTGGAATGTGGATACATATCGCAATATGTATCGCAGAAGACAAGCGCATACTACATCTTGTTTCATTTTGGAGAAAGTTATGTCACAAAGTTTTTTAAACTTCTCTCTATCTCATATACATAAGAACCTCATAAAATAAGAATGACGACCGGCCTAAAAGACGCATGAAGCTCTTTTTTTTGTTTTTATTTTGCATTAAATTGCACATCATATAAGATCATGAGAATGATGATGATCTGATATCATGCATGAAACTAACTTCCTCCACTTTCGCCTCCTTTCCGCTCAAACTTTATATGGTGGTAGAGGTTATTTATTCGCAGGAGCAAGCAGGGAAAGGATGAGATAGGATATTAAATTCCGTGCAATAGGATATCATTATTACTTCCAAGTACGTATAAATGTTTAGTATTTAGTAGGTCACATTTTTCTTCTTTCCATTTTCGCCCTTGCTAGCTCATCCATCCAACTATCCAACCATCCTACCTAACCGCACCAAAAAAACCCCCCACAAAAGAAATATACACAACTTCAACTTTTCTCCAAGAATTACTTGGCCCATTTATACTAACAAAACAAGTTTAATGGAGAATATCAGAAAAATTAAAGTGGAAGTTTCCGCTTAGAATTCTAATACTTTCTATCCGCTTTTTTCGCTACACTCTCACATCACCATCAGCATCTCATCCTTTTTCTTGTTGGATGTTATAAAGTATTGCAGAAAACAAAATAGCCCATCCATAAAGTAAACAAAGAGATAAACTTTTTTCTCTCTCTCTCTCTCGCTCTTCTTTCTTCTTTTTCAACTTAGGATTCCATCAATTATTCTACCAAAACTCGGTTCTCCTCTATCTCATGTGGGACTCTACTGACTACGCTAAGCTATTAGACATGTGCTCTCTCATCCTACTCCTTTCCTGAGCCGCGTGTGCAGCCTAGTTCTCTCCTTTTTATTGAGAAACGAGGTTGGTGTGGTAGTAAGTTGGTAGTTGGGCTGTGTGTTTTGTTGTGTTTGTTGGATGGAAAAAGAAAATGGATGAGATAGATGAATAGATGGATGGAGCAATGTGTCCTCATCTCATCTGCCTCCTTATACACGTACTTTTGTTCGTGTGTGCTAATACTAAAATGCTAAGCCAAGTTTTTCTCCTTTCTTGCTGCTCTTCCTTTCGTGAGCAAAGTTTTTTTTCTTTTCGCATGTGCATGTAAAGAAGAACTATCCACTTCTTCCTTCCTTATCTAGACAGGTATTAAAAACACCTGAGATGAGATGAGTTGGGAAGCCGGAATTGCAACCTACATACATCCCATTAGTCATTATATATACATTTCATGGATATATGGACATTAACCATGGCATGGGCCGACACCTCAAAACACAACACAATCTTCCTTCCTTTTTCTTTTTATGTAAAAAAGAAAGGCACACATGAAGAATAAAGTATGTATTATATGCTATTACATATTATACTGTGCAAACATCTCAACTTGGTAAACAACATCAGCCCAAACAAAATAAAATAATGATATGAGTAAGCATCAACAACATAAAAATCCCTTTCCATTCACCATTCTTCTCTCCTTTCGGACACGTTTTTCCTCTCTTGCTTCGTCTAAAAGTTAAACAAACTTCCATTGGAAATCTGTCTTGTCTTGTAGCAAAAAGTAAACAGTGAAGAGTGAAAAAATGGAGCCCTGTAATTTGTTTTTGTTCGAGTAGACTTCTATCTTCATTTCTTATACAATAATATTAAGACACAATCTTTTTCCTTTGTACGTGCTGGGAGATCCACCTCCGAAGAAGACTTTTTAGTTGTACTGTACAGAAGATGTATGCTTGAATGCTACATACTCAAATTTGCCATAACTAAAACGACTATGACTAGATATAAAACGTCCATTGCTTCTCGTTTCAAATCTGTCTATTTGTTTGGTTAACAGGCGTCGAGTGGGATGAGAATGGATGGGGTAATGACTGCTTGACTGATCCATATGATCATCTTCATTGTTTCGGTGGGTTGGTGGTGATTGTCGATTGTGAGCAAACATAATGCACTCCCCGCTATCATTATCCTCTTTGCTATAATATTCATATTCCTTTTCTAATAAAAAATTATATCAGAGATGAGAGATCACGTTGTACGTTGCCGATCAACATCTTATTCTTCATGTCATAATAATTTTGAACTGAGAAGATACCTTATAATATTGGATATATTATATGCATTTATGCCTACAAAACATCATTTTTCGCTTCTTCCTGCCTCCTCCCATCTAATCAGTGGAGGATGTGCAGCAGTCAATTCCACCAACAAATTTTAAAGTTGAGGACCAACTTGGCTGCAGCAAATGAGATAAAGATATATGAATAGAAAAGCTGATGAACTCTTCTCTCTGATGAACTGATGACTTGAATCGCATTAAAAGATGAGATGATGATGACGATGAGAGGGTTTACAAAACGAAGCATAATATAATGTCTTTCTGAGATAAGGCACGAAAAAAATATATCTAATCTACTTTTAGTTCAGGTTCCTCATCTTCTCTTTCTCTCTCTACTTCCTTTGAATTTTGCAAAGGCAGCAGATTGAGATTATTATTCAAATTGAAGAAAAACCATTATTTCACGCACACGGATGGAGACAGGACAGGAACACGACATAGAAGCTTGGTAGTGATATTAAATCAATATCTTATTCATTCTCGTCTCCCTCTTGCCTATCCTCTCAATCAGCAGAGTCATGAATATACTTCTTCATCATTTCATATTTTCTCCAGATTTCCTCAGCATCTTATTTTGTGTATGGATTTCTTATATTCATATTCTTCTGTGGAGAAAATGAGTCCCTTTTTCAATTCAATTTGTTATCAATGTTATCATCCTCATTTTATTTTCACAGAAAGAAAAGTAATACAGGATGCATCCCACGTGTGTACCATATTACATCATGAATGCACACTTTTCTGAGTGAGTACTAGTAAATACACTTGTGAGACGAGAAACGAGGAAAAGGAGGAGGTATATTACAATAGTAAAATGTAAAGGACCTCGTTCAAGATATAGTCTCTCGGGCTCCTTGTTTGGTTTCTCCAAAAAGTCTCCTATACAACATAATTTAAGCCGTATTCTACTTTTTGTCAGACTTTTTGACTACCCACGTACGTATGGCTGCTGTGATTATTCTATATCGGATTTGAAAGTGGGAGAATATGTTGGTGAAGAAAGGAAGAGCGAGAGAAAGGACGAGATATTTCTTTTTCCATGAAATAGTAAAATATCTTGAATTGTTAAAATGAATTGAAGGATATATCCAGTGAGGCATGAATAAAGGACGAAAACCAGACCAGAACCAGCATAGCATACTTTATTATCATCTCCACTGCTTGGATATATGTGTGGATTGGATAGAGAGAAGATGACGAAAAGAAGAAAGTACCAAGCTGGGTATATATGGTATTATATCGTATTGGAGTTGAGAGGACAATTCAACGTTGCTCACACTTGCAAAGTACAATGGTGGCAACACAATGCGTTTCAAATGACTTCCACATCAGAGAACATCTACAACAACTACCTAAAATACAAGAGAATAGAGAAAAGGAGCATATCAGGGCAAAGGAAGTATGCAAGGCAGAAGAACACACACATACGCTCTCTCTCATACTTTCTCCACTCGTCGATAATGCCAAAAACTTTAATATAAGCTGAGACTGGGATCCAACAAGAATGCCTTACTCCGGAAACTAGGATCCTTGTGTTGAGTTGAGCAAGCATGAATTTTACTAAATGTATCGTTATATTCGTTCGAGCCTAAAAGTATATAACAATATGTTAGAATATACTTTATTCTCGAGTACTTTTGATTTGTTGTGAAGAGTAGTATAGTATAAGGCTTGTATGGGAATGAGAGGAATTTATATCGCAGAATTATGTATTGAGGACGATCAGATAATATGTAAAAGGTCTTTGAATATGAATGCCCAGTGTCGATGCAATATTCTGCAGTGAGAAAGATAACACACATAATAATACAGGATAGTAAGAAATTTAAGTTTCCAAAAGTCAACGGCTTTCGAATGGCGAATGGCATATTATGCGAGCTTCTGCTTACAATAACTATATTCTAGTCATAGCTTACTCCAATCTAACCGAAGGATTTACGTTATAGACCATTTTATGGGAAATTCTGAAATTATTTGAAGAGGCTAGCACTTAGAATTCAAGGCATTTTCATGACTTTTATTTGCTTCTGGTTCATAGGTGGATTCCTGTAACTAAAATTGTATTTGTTTGAGTTACAATTAAAATGGAAGTGAATTAAAGTCATATTTGAAATGAACAAAGTCACTTTGCCATGTGTTTCATTGAATTGCTAATAAATGTGTAGGATGGTAAATAGAATGTGCTTTTACTGCTTCTTGCTGGATTTGGAGGAGCTCTTGAGTAATTTTTAACAACTCTACTTAATGCCAATTCTAGAACCCTCTCCAAGCTCCAGAAAGTTTAGAAACGACAATACCACTACTACTAAAAGCACTTTGTACTCCTTCAAAATGTGCCATTTATTCTTAACTTAGCTTTAGCTTTAAGATGCAGATCAAATTCTCAGAACAATTAACATTAGAATGTCTCTTTTATTTGTATTACATAAGTCTAGCCCATCCCGTTCTCCGTATGTAAGCCACTCAGAAAATACAATGGATATATGGGTTCACTCACTCTCAAGAACTCTTTCCCATTCTGAATAATTCATACTGAGTTTGTGTTCTTCTAATGTGTGTATATGTGTGCATATGCAACCTCGAAATTAATAACACTAACGTAATTGCCCATTATCATAATATTTACCTTAGCCTTCGATTTCATATCTTGTTACATCATCGGCGTGTCTACCTGTCGACCAGGCCACAACTACTTTTCTATTCAAATTCTGGCCTGGCACATATATACATATATATAAATCCACAAAAAACGAAAGCCAATATTATTATTAGATATCCTATTGGTAGCATGGCATTGGAATTAAATGCATTTCTTATTTCTTCATCATCTCATCTTCTCATGTTTGAGATGCTAATGGAATGATTAGTCAGTTCAAAAAACACAACGAGTCATTACAAAATTACTCATATTCTCTTCTCATAAACAATCATTTTTGTTTCATACAACATAGTATAAGCACGTATACAATTTACAGCGGGCTGAGATATATAATATGAGTATTATATTGCTTTGAAATTCATATCCGTCACCTGCAATTGCAATCATGATTTTGATGAGATGAAACTTGCTGGATTAAACTCACTACTTTACTACCCATATCATTATTATTCATGAGAAAGTACTTAGGAATAAGACGAGAACGACTCACGTTCACAAATCCCTTTACTATCACTATCAGATGCCGTGTCTGGTCTGAATGAAATCAGGTGGATGTGAGTGAGTCAAGTGGCTGCAATATGAAGAGTGTTGCATGGCTAATCTAACATGAATTTGCATTTAAACACTTAACCTCCCAGTGACTCAGGTATGCAGATTTATATCACGTTTATTTAATTCACCGAGTAATGTCATCCTAAGGAGGGAATGCAATATCATAAATAATTTTAATTGCTTCTCACAAAATCCTCTATGCACCATCCTTCATTCAATTCACAAGGAGCAAATATTAATTTTATTCTCAACATAAATTGTAACATAATATACTATAATACCTCCATCGAAGTCAAGTAAGTATGAACATAGATGACTAAAGAGGTTATGCATTCTTATTCTCGACGCAATGGAATGTTACTTTGTAACATTTTGAATTCAAATTATCCAAACCTGGTTGCAATTTAAATTTTTTAAACGTGGCATTTCAGTGTGGCTTTGTACGTTTGAGTTTGTTGACTAATAGTCGTATTAAATTGATAGAAACATTATATTGTTTCCGTTCTCCCGCATAAGAAGAGAATGTGTAAAAATGGCTTTTCCATTTCTACATTCTATGCAACCTACACCTTCCTTTGCCATTCCTCAAAGGAAATCCCCGTGTGGGTGGCTTTTTTACGAGTTTAATATGAATTTATTATAAAATGTGCAGAAAGAGAAGAAAAATGTGAAGGCATTAACAAACAGAAATGCGTGGATGCACGAATCCACCATTAGCATTGCATTGTTGTTGACTTGACGGAGGCTGGTTTTTATAATCTCATCATGAAATGAATGGATGTGAAGGAGAAGCTATCTGAGATAAAAGTGGATTCTTCATTCTTATACAATACAATAAAGTCTTGAAGTAGTTTTTTTATGTTGAATTGAATAAGCTTAACAAAAAGGGCTAGCCCTCTTAAAGTTCAATATATCAACTACAATATGAAGCGTTTGGGGTTGTTAGCTAAAATGTCGGAATACATTAATTTTTGATGAAAACTCTTTGATGGGAAAAAAATTTGTTAATTGGCCGTTTACATGGGTAATGAGTAGAGGCGTATTATTACCAAATTATATGTAGACAGCATAAGCAAGATGTTGGACAAATGTATTTAGGTACTATAATTAATATTCATGAATTTGCAACTTTTCTTGGGATATGCTAAGTTGGAGGATATCATTATAATATCGTCATTATATGACGGAAGAAGCTACAAGTGTAAAATTAGGCTTTTTACAAAGTGTGCACAGATTTTTGTACACCAAAAGCAATCAACTTCACTTTCAATTCAACCATCAATCTTCTTATCCTTATCCAAAATTCAAATGAGGAGTAGAGGCTTCGTCGACGAGAGCTCCCATATTTTCCCTTGACTCTCTCATTCTCTTCTGACTGACTGACGATGAGAGATATGAAGCCATATAATATATTAAATCATCAGCTGGAGAACTATCTTTAGCCTAGGCTGGGATAGAGAGAAATCCGATTGTGCAAAAAAAATCCTACTGCCTCTTAAGACCTTTCTTGGCTCTTCCCACGAGATTTAGGGAAAGACGCGTAGTAGATTGAGGACGTGCTCTTGTATGCATTAAAGAGAGAAGAGTGTATCCATAAGCATATATTGATGCTCGAGACAAGTTGAAATGTTCAAAAGTTGTCAGTAAATATATTCATATAGGAATGGGTGGGTAACCATTGTAATATTTAGACTTGTCAAGAATCAAGAAGGTAAAAAAATATTGAAGAAAAAATATAAAGCCAAGGTAAAGGCTCAGACTCTTTGGTAATCTTGATTGCATTGCTAAATCTAAAACTACTGACTACGCTACGCAAAGTGAAATAAAAATGATGTTGTGGGGTGATTTAGCAAATGTTGTAAAACGTTGATGGCTACAAACTCGGACTAATGATGGATGTAAAGATAGACGAACTAGCCGAATATGGAGAGTGACTTTTGATTTTATTCGGGTGATAGTGATATAAACAGGCATGAATGTACCTACTTAGGATGACAATAAATGAGATGACACAGCACAATATTCATCATCATCATATCTTCATCATCTTCGCTATAAAATTAATATTCCTTGTTCTCCAGTAAGTAATACATCATTCTATCTACCCACTCGGTTTACATTCCTATAGGATCGTGATGTTTCCAGCGACTACTACACGTGAGATTTAAGTATCTATAAAATTGAGGCTCCAAATCTCATTTGCAATCTTAAATCTTACTGCCAATCACTGCGAATTACCATCCATACACGACAATGTAAGTGAAATCAGTTCAATCTGGATGCTACAAAATTTATAAGATTTTCATAAAGCTTTTAA
>JAANSM010001293.1:0-19534 GCA_036850725.1 Orchesella villosa | reverse complement strand
TAACTGATTTTACTAGCAGATCTGTGAAAGTACCAGTACCTCCAACAGATATCTGTGCAATATCACAATATCACCCTCTTTGTATCTTGTACAATCATGAATTTATATTGTATAAGGTAAGAAAACCCTAGTTTTAAATTCAAGCAGAAAGAGCAACAGAAGAGAATTACACATTTAAAAGTTAAATGCATACTACTAGAAAGTACATTTCCATACTACTATAATGTAATAATAGAATGTGTATGTTGTTTAGTATGTTCATGTGACCAACTATATCATGAAATCATGAACCAGTACTATGTACACGCAGTGTCATACATAGTTATCCAAAAAAATGAGTGGGTTAGTAACTTGTAACGTGACACCGAAGTGCAGATTCAGAACATCTGCAGCTTAATAGGGATTTACGCTGTGCCTCGTCTGTGCATTGGAATTGAGAACTGTTTTTGATTTTTATGCCAGCTAAATAGCTACTCTTTGTATCTATTTGATCTATCGCTCTTAGGTTTATTAGCCCAGCTTACAACTGCACTGATTTAAGACAATATCAAAAAAGTACTTGTTTTTTTTCATTCATATTTTTTAACACCTCAATTCAGACGACCCTGTAGGACCTGGTTTTGAAGACGAGTCCTTGGAAGATCACTTGGGCTTACGGAATACAGANTCAGACGACCCTGTAGGACCTGGTTTTGAAGACGAGTCCTTGGAAGATCACTTGGGCTTACGGAATACAGAAAATGATGCACCAGTAAATTTTGCCACAACATCTTCATCCTTAGGACCTCCACAGACTCCTAGGAGTCCTCCTCCAACTTATGGAGATTCTAAATTTGCTCAAATTTTAGGTTTTGGTTTCTTCCGTGAGTCTGCATCTCCACTCAATATGGGTACTTTAGAAGTAGACTCAGAACTTGATCGCCCGCCTGAGGAGCGTCAACCTAGGCCTAGTACTACAGCACCATTGGAGCCCAGTTTTTATCAGATCGGGATGCGGATGGCTGACACCCAAGTATGATTATTTTTGTGAACTAAATCAGGAATAAATCCCACATTATGAGTATGAGTTGCACACTATGGGACTGATGTCATTTAATTGATTTTCACAGTGGGCTATGAACTACCAAGAAGCTGCGATTTACCTGGAGGAAGGAGCTAACAATGACCAATTCTCCACTCACCCAAAAAGAAGAGAATCATTACCTGCATATATTTTAGCACATACCTCCTGGTTTTACATTTTGGATCTACTGGCGTCCTTGATTTTGTTGTTTTTAGCCCTTGCTGAGGAACCAGCAGTGGAAGCATTTGAAGTAATTATAATTATATACTAATTATAACATATTTTGCAATAAAATATATGATATACATGAGAAGATAAAAAATATTAATGAAACAACGCATAAAACTAATCTTGAAAAAACGTATACACAGATGCCCATTGGTATTCATGCTTCTCTGGAACTAAGTGCCTTAGCAGTAATTACAATTAGGATTAATCTTAAAACTACGATGGCTAGGAGTAAAAACAATATTCACTCATCATCGAAC
Organism: Orchesella villosa; assembly: GCA_036850725.1. Classification (NCBI taxonomy): domain Eukaryota; kingdom Metazoa; phylum Arthropoda; class Collembola; order Entomobryomorpha; family Orchesellidae; genus Orchesella; species Orchesella villosa. The sequence goes on along the minus strand of JAANSM010001293.1, from coordinate 17,983 downwards.
GCTTCTAAAGGTAGGCTCATGGATTACTATCTGTAAGTATATGTAATGCGCAATAGAGTTTGAATTCGTCTTTGTTGCATTTCTGTAAACAACTTCAACCAAATGCTATTTGTATTTTCTTATAGGCATTGACTTTGGCCGTAATGATCGTTGAAGCAACAGTAGTGTTATATAGACAAACATCACATTTCAGGGTGACGAGGGCATTACGACCGATTTTCCTGATGGACAATAGGTACTGCAGAGGAGTTAGACGCTTTACACGACAGGTAATCAATTAGCTTCCTGGATTTTCAACGAAATGAAAAGCTGTAACAACTCCCTACTATCCTTTGTTCAAAGTGCATAGTTAAATGTTGGATTTACCGTTACTGTGTTTCAGGTGCTGCAGTCGCTTCCACCAATTTTGGACATGTTATTGTTGCTGTTCTTTTTTATACTTAGTTTCACCCTTCTTGGGCATTTTCTTTTCAAAAATGATGTAATGATCGTTGAAGCAACAGTAGTGTTATATAGACAAACATCACATTTCAGGGTGACGAGGGCATTACGACCGATTTTCCTGATGGACAATAGGTACTGCAGAGGAGTTAGACGCTTCACGCGACAGGTAATCAAATATTTCTGGATTTTCAACGAAATGAAACGCTGCAACAACTCACTGTTGTGCTTTGTTCAAAGTGCATACTTAAAAGTTGGGATTACCGTTACTGTGTTTCAGGTGTTGCAGTCGCTTCCACCAATTTTGGACATGTTATTGTTGCTGTTCTTTTTTATACTTAGTTTCACCCTTCTTGGGCACTTCCTTTTCAAAAATGACGAAAACGATCCATACTTTAAGACGCTTGGAATGTCATTTGTTAATTTGTTTGTTTTATTGACAACGGCAAAGTAAGTGATTGTGATTATGATACACAAATTCCTAATGTTTCCCTTAATGCAGGTTTAAAATTGGGGGTTTGCTCCTATTCACAGCTACCCGGATGTCATGATGCCTCAGTATTACAGAAATCGCTGGGCAGCTCTGTTTTTCATAGCGTATCTTGTTACAGTACTCTACCTGTTCATGAATTTGGTAATTTTCTTCTAAATATAATCGCGATAAGTGCGAGCAACAAATTGAATTAAAAAGTAGATCAGATAGAAACGTTAAGTTAACAACAATGTTTGGGTTTGGTATATAGTTACTTGCAGTTGTGTATGATGTGTTCACGAGTTTGGAAAAGGAGAAATTTAGAAAGTTGGTTATTCACAAGAGGAAAGCTTGCCACTTCGCCTTTAACCTACTCATATCAAAATCCAATACGAATGGAATAATTTTTCGCCACTTTTATGGCATGATGACCCAGTTCAAGCCGAATAAAAGTGAGTTTTACTTTATTACTGTCTCATGCTAAACCAAAAAATAAATGTTGTTAAATGAAATTTTTGATGACTTCCATTTGTATAGGTTTGCGGGACATTTACCTGAGTTTTAGAGCTTTAGACCGAACTGGGGACGGTATTCTATCTCGGGAAGAGTTTTGTAGGTTTTATGAAGTTGCTGATCTTAAATGGAAGTCAGTAATTAGTAATAGCGGATTTCAAGCCCAGTGGCCATATTTTAAGGAAATTGGGGCAACTGCTCAACGTTTTCTAACTTCCCCATACGCAAATCATCTCTTCAGTAAGAAATAAATCAACAAAACTGTGAAGTATTAAAATTTAATTGGATTATGACCAGCAACTATTAATCATAAATATTAATTTATTTTGCAGACGGAGTTATTGTTCTCAACTCGGTAGCAATGGCTGCTCGCTGGATTGATGGTGGAGGACCGCATGGCAGCTGGGATTCTTATCTATTTGCGACATGTGAGTATTTGAGAATTATAAAATATTTTTGTGGTTATACTCTCATTTGTTCTTATTAGTATAGCTAAACATTTTAAATACGTTTTCAGGGTTTCTATTTGAAATGTGCCTCAAACTTGCCACATGGGGATATATCCGTGTGTTCTCTTCTGGATGGCATTCATTTGATTTGGTTGCATCCGTTGCATTCTTTTTCACAATTTTACTGGTGCAATTTATTCCATCGTGGGATGAACTACTTACTTTTATTCGTCCTCTGAGACTTCTCAGACTGTTCAAGTTGAAGAAAAGATATAGAGATGTATTTGGTACTGTCTTCATCTTGATCCTCTCCAATGTCATCTGCGGCCAGTGTCATTCTGATACTCTATTACTTTTTTGCGATTATCGGAATGGAGCTCTTCTCGGACTATAACTTAGTTAACTGTTGCAATGGAACTTTTCTCCAGCCATACTATGCTGACGACGGCTCGAATACTACTATGCATTATTTTCTCAACACTTACTCGGTATGTTTTTCATTTATAATCTCAAATATCACAATGTCCCAAGAATATTCAGTCATAATTACTATGATTGAATATCCTAAATTATTTAACCAAAGTAAATTGAATATCTTTTATTAATAATCTTACAGAATATTTTAGCAAGTTTTGTAACCCTTTTCGAGCTAACTGTGGTGAACAATTGGTACGTGATCATGGAGGGACACGCTTACGTAACAAATGACTTCAGTCGGATCTACTTCATGACCTTTTACCTTGTTACAATGGTTTTGCTCACAATCATTGTAGCCTTCATCCTCGAGACATTCCTTTTTAGGATTCAGTACAAACGAGCAATGGACAAAAACACAGAAGAAAAAATGCTTCGAACTGAAGTTTGGCTCACTGGAGAAGAAATTGACTTCTGCTACAGGCAATATTGCCAGGATCATCGGAAACGAATGGAGCTCCTTCAGGATTATGGGGAAGATTTGGCAGCTAAAGGATACGTTACTTACGTAGGATACAGACGTAGAACTAAAGAAATCCTGTTTAAACGAATGTTCAGAAACGAAATACCTGACTGGTTAAGAGAAACTGAGCCTATCGTAGGAATTTAATAGAATTTTTTAGCTTTAAAAGTAGGCCAGCAAACATAAGAAATGTTTTAAAATATATATTCTCTAAAATAATACATTTTGTGGTACGCATTTATTCTGAAGCAATAAAGGATGCATTAATTAATATACGGGTTTTATGCAGAAAGTAAAGAACAAGTTTCATTTTTCAACAATTTTCTAAAAACTTTATTTTCAACTTATTTTCGAAAACATTACAGTGGTTTGCATTGTGCTCTACATGCTTCATGAATGCAGAGAATCTGTAATACCATAAAATTCTTAAAATGTAAACAAAATTATGCTTAAACTACATATTATGCTGTCGCTGTTGCATGTTATTCTACTACACACTTGTTTACAACTGTTTTTTATTTATATTTTTTGTATAATTTACTGTTTTTCTGTATTTTTGTATTGCTGCTTATCATTAGTTAAATAGCAAATAATGATGCATCACTATAAATTTATAACTCTTTATACGATATACTCTTGGCTTGTTACTAGTTTGTACTTACAATTACAATATTCTTAAAAATGGCTTAAGTTGCAGACAATGCTGAACCCAACTCGTTAACCATCCACAATCAAGTCATGAAGTTTTCTATGAAGTGCTAAAACAATTTTTATGCCAGACTTGCTTAACTTTCTTTACTAACTACCAATCCTTTGCACTCTGTTTAACTTTAACTACCAGATTTAACCACAACTGCCTGTAAGTTATTATGTTTTTCATATTCTATCCCTCATTCCCAGTAGGTCTACAACAATCCACTTATTAAAGAGAGGCACACAATGCTGTTCACTGTTTTTACATTTCGGCAGTGCTAGTTCTTTAAGTAAAAGTTTTATTTAAACTGTTAGTAAGTCATAAGTTAGTTTAAACTTGGATAAAATGTGAAATCCCCGAGAACTGTAAATATATATAAATACAACTTTAAATGCATGTAGAATGCACGTTAGGGTAACTACAATTCACTTGCAAAACAAGCCTCTATGTCAAAATATTAGTTGGTTTACAGATTAGCCCGACAGTAGAGTTATGTAATAGTGTAACTCGTTCATTACAGTAGAGCTCTCACAATTCGTCTAATTTTTTAAACCCCCGATAGTAAGTTTCTTTGTACAAGAGATATTCTGATATTACGTAATTGCCAATTCGGAGAGAGAATAGATTTTGGTTGAGCAGGTAAGTTTTCAGTTTAGAAAGACGGAGTTTCCTCGCTCTACTACTGAGCTAGTATAAAAAAAAGATTCACAACTAAAAGAGCCAAGTATGTATTACGTTCGGTTCCTGAGATTTCTAATCTACGCATGGAACTAATTGGTTTATAAATACAATAAAACATTCGTTAGTATTGGGACAAAAAAGTCTACTAATTCTACAGCGATAGGTATAATTATATACTTGTGAAAATGCAAGTTTTACAAGGTACAGTTTGTTCATAATACAGATTTTAAAACAATACTACAGCGAATCCACACTGGATCAAGTTAGGGGTTTCATTTAAATTGGAGGGAGGGATTCATGAGTTAAGTGAGGGACAAGGCTGAAGCAAAAAGTATTGGTAAATTCACAACACTTTGGGTGAAGAAAGTAAGCTGCTGCAAGGAAAATTCCCATAAGTGCCACGTTGAACATGACCATTCGACGAACAACTGTCCACCTCCGGTTCATTCTTTTTGGTAATGGGGTTAATAACTTTGATTTCGGGCTTTTCTGTCCGCTTCTGAAATTGAAAATCATGAAAAATCATGAGTACTTTTACATTTGGAGCAATAATTGCTACTCTATTTGCTGTGTAACTTACGTTCGTCTGTAAATGAATGGTTTCTTTCTTGGGTAAAGACTCTTCAAGTCAATTATTTCTCCAGTTGAAGTTGCCGGTCTGCTCAAACTGGTAAGTCCTTTCTCAGCTTCTTCAACACTCTGTTTAAAATAAATATACTGCTATGAAAACCTTTGCTATAATACTTCATAATTGTTTTATCGATGTTGAAGCACAATTCGGCCAATTTACCTGATCAAGAATTTCTAGCACGGGTGATCCGGGTGGAAGAAAAGCTTTTACTTTCTTAGCACGCTCCTTAAGAGCAACAAGTTTCTTGTGACGCTCTTGGAAATCCATGTCTGAATCCGAGATGCTAGAATCATGCGAGAAATCTGTTCCGTGTCCAGAGTCAGTTGAAGCCGAACTACTGAGTTCTTTGCGCAACTTTCTCATGCTGCTTACTGTTACACTCTTTTCAAAATCTTGTTTTTCTTTCTCGAATTGCTCCCATGCATCTTGAAGATAACGCATTTTCTCCAACAGGAATGTTCCCCTAAATAGTCAATAAACATTGATTGATTGATTCATTCATTACTACAATTTAATTGTTTTTAAATTATTTTAAACTTACAGTTGCAAGTTGTCTTCATAAAGAACATAAAGTTCATTCAATTGACGTTTGATGATGCCGACGGTGTCCTGATCTTCCAAGAAAACTTGTGTTTTCAGAGAAGCGTCATTAAGAGACTGAAGCTGTAACTTCCTAGAGGGAAGCTCATTGAGGACGCCCTGAAATGAAATAATAATATTTTTTAGCTGATATGTACTATGTACTACACTGCCTTTCGAATATTACTACAATGTCGCATACCTCAATGCTACGAATCTTTTCCTTGAGTGAGTCCATATTGGTAATGTCAAACTGCTTACAAGTACAGAACAAAGAGTGAACATTGGAGAAATCTGTCTTCAAATCCCCCATTTCTTCCTTGATATGATGAATGTTGGCTGCTTGCCTAATCTTTTCTCGTACAATGTGCCATTTCTCAAGGGTATCTAAACGTAAAAATAAAACAGTATAGTATATCAATTTCAATGCAACGCGTAAAAAACTAACCAACTTGTATGCTGGCGAAAGTTCTATTTATTACCTTCAATGCCTTTAACATCTATTTCAAAGGGTAAAGTTTCCGTTGATTCCACATTCGTCAAAATTAACTTCAATGATACAATATTTTCGTCACAAGTTGCTTCCATTTCCGCCTGTATTAAATAAACATACAAACTAAGCACTTTGGGTTCCACACTCAAAAATATTAATGTTCAAGAACAGAACATCAGACTTATTATGCATTGCATTTTAGGTTTCACCAATGATCATTCTTACATATTTTCCAGGAGTTTCTCCGCTACTTTCAGCTTTAGCAAGTAAACTTCTGAAAACCGTGTTGATAAAATTTAACTGTGAATTCGACTGTCTCAACAAGTAATTCAATTCCTCTCGGTCGGAATCGGAGTCGGCCATTTCACCTCGGTTGGCGAGCTGTTTGATTCAATTATTATTTAATTTAATTTATTCCTTGATTCAAATCAATTATTCAAAAACTCTTAGGTTTATAAAGTAAAAATCTTACCTTCAATGCCCTGCGTTTCCTGGAATCAGCAGGTTCAAAACCACTTAGCATTGAAGAACTCTCAGAATCAGCACGATCCAAAAACTGTCCATAATCTTCACCAAAAGCCAACAACTTTAACGTACCGTCTGGATCGTACGGCTCTTCGCTGTAAGGCTCACTAAGATACTTTTCCTGTAAATATGAAAGATTTGTAGTCATATCATACACTTTCTATTATTTAGGGTGCTACATGACTGATTGCTAGCTGTGTACACACCGCACAACAATCTTTCGCATGCACCCCATCATAAAAACACAAATTACTTTTTAAGCAAATAAATAATGTACTATGCATCTGGAAATGTGCAAGTGCTAGACCGCTAGCAAAGCAATAAAATCCTAATATATTGTCATATACAAGGAGTAAGCAGCCATGGGCGTCGATGGCCTAATGTAATGTTAAATCAGACTCGTACGTACCTGGTAACTATCCCAATCTGCTTGATCGTTCAGCCCAATGTTTAGTTCCTCTGTGTTCATGGATCCATTCTCACTACCCAACTGCGAAAAAGGTTGATGAGATAAGGGACCTGAAATGAGGAAGTTGGGTTTTGGTGAAGATGCAGTGACAGAACTTTGATCAGCCCCGTCAGAGGGCTGACTTTGGTCGACAACTAGTGGGCCACTTGCTGAATCTAATACAAAATAAATATTATGTAAATGAAAAAAAATTACTTTTTATTTTACATCTTACATTATATTTAGTTCCACGGTTAAAACGACTTACCTATTAAAGGGGAAGTTCGCACAATATTTTCTTTCTGCTCGGTTTCATCCGCAGCAGTTTCATCATATTGTAATGCTTTTCTTTTTCCTTTCTGAGAACGTCTTTTAAATCTAGAAGAACCCTTCCTTTTTGTATGTAAAGGTGAATCTACATTCGAATTTCCTGGAGAGCATGCACAATCTCCTGCAGAACTAGAGCCGCTACCTCCACTCCCACTATTACTACGATTTCCTAAAAGGTTAATGGCAGAATCTGATACAAAGTAACTTGGAGACGTTCTTAGCCATGCAGAAGTGGAAGGACTTTCGGTGGGACCACTTGGGGCTGAAGGCTCAAGTGTATCTGTAAAGCTTTTCGGTCTTTGTTTCCCATACGTCAATCTCTTTTTCGATCTCAAGGGTACAGTTCCAGAAGCTCCTGGACTGATTCCTGAGAAGGGTGAAACGGTTTGGGTTCCAGTTTCGGAACAAGAAGCTACCGTCGACCTATGCAATTTGAGTGTACTAGGAGATAAGGACGCAGCAGTAGCAGCACCAATACAATAAGCTAATGCAGTTCCTGAAGCAGAAATGTTGTTAGAGGATGAACAAGTGGACAGATTTTTTGCATTCGTCTCTAAAAGAGCCGCATGAGTTTGGTGTAAGAATGTTGAAGTGGACACTGTGGTTGGATCATCTGAGGAAACGGGCTGCTCCGAGTCTGAAGATGAATACTCACTGTCACTCGCGGATTCAGCGCTTGCATCACAGCTCGAAGTGTTCTAATAAAAAAACAAATAAAATTCCCATTGCATTAATACGACACATGACCAAAACAGGAATTTTGCATGGAATACTAATATTTACAATGCTCACGTAATAATTACTCATGAAAAGGTTGGAGTCAAGGTCAGTATTCTTCCAACATCAACACAAGTAGTAACCAAATAACAAATCGTGTTTTATTGAACAAAATACCGACCTGACCAATGCAATATAATGTTACTTAATGGTTAGCTTTCCCATTTACTTGTGTCATGCCATACCTATCCCGTTTCAACTAGGCAAGATCAAGCATGCCATTAAACACAGTACTGATTCTAATCAGGAAAATTAGCCTTGCTGAGAAGGTAATTTTCTTTTCTATTGCCGACACATTCGTACAACAGAAGCTTCAAAAACAATCACAGCTAGTTTGAAAATCACTGCAATTTTCTATGATTTCACTAAGCTCACTCACAGCTCAACAGGTATTTTGTAAACCTTGCCAAATCAACCACTGCTTTGCTCATACTATACTCTTTTTTCCGTATCAGCATCACGAGAATAAATGTTACATTGCAGCTTGTAAAAATGAATAACGGACAGATTTCTCCTATGATGCAGATAACTTTATAAAAGAAGTAATATAGTTTCGTAAATCACTAAACTAGCGTAGCGTTGTAAAGTACTAAAGGTTATGATATGATATGATATGATGTCAGAAAGTGATGACTACATCTTCAAACAACGCAACGGTTATTTATGCAACGAAAGGATGATAATGTGTGTGCATCATTGTGCCAGCCAAAGCTAAACTTTTAGTAGGAGTAGTGGATGCAAAAGAAATAATGTTTCCTCTGTGTGCAATACGTAGTTTCAACTTCAGTACAGTCTGGATTGATGTGAGCGATGTGAGGTACATTGCATTGCAATGTTTCCACTTTTCCATATGAGGATGTCTGCATTCCACATGAATACAGCAGGAAAATGCAGTGCAATGTGTCGAACATCCGTATTTGTAAGTATTTTTAGATAAGTTGCCAAAGCCCTAAACTGCTAGAACAGGATTAACTCATTTTTTTGCCAACGATTCTATTTTAAAGAGAATATTCATCACTTTAGACATGAAATCATGCAGAAGATCCAATGGGTAAGAAATAAGAAAACTGCTGAGCCTTTATATCTTTCTTTCATCAGTTTGTCATGCTCTGACTGTGAACTTGAAAAATCCTTTCAGTATTTTACGAGATCATTAGCTTTGAAATCGAATCAAACATGTCAGCATATTTTATAGCTGTTTTGTCGAAAATGTTTCAATAACACCATTATTAACTATTCAAAGCAAGTTTACAAGTTGACGGGTTTACAGGTACGAAATCGTTTAACTTTTCATAATTCGAGAAAAAATAAGCATATTCATGATTCGATCACATCAATACATCCTTTTTGCATCTAGGTCACACCTGCAGATTCGACAACACGCAATCTTTATTTGACTTGTAAATGCTATTTCACCTTGTGTAAATATTTGGGAGTATGCTATTCCGTTTACATGACATAGATAAAGGATAAAGCGTACACTGTTCTGAGCATGCCACTCTTTTGAAAGAAATTGAAAGTTTATTTTCCAGGTAATTCAACATACGTTGTGTTGTACATAGCTGGTCTGGTTTGCTTGTTGTTTTAATGCGTTAGTCAGAATTAGAATTTCGTACTTTGTCGCAGGGCTGACTTGAAATAAAAAAGAGTTTGAGGAAAGAAACTTGCATGCCAATTGACATTATGTATATATGTACAAATTTTTCACTTGAAATATTTTACTGACATGAAATTTCACGCTCTCTATGCAATATTAATCTCATTTCATATTTTATCTTCAACAGTTGAAATTCATTCAAGTTGACAAACCAGGTGTCGATTTTGTGCCAACAAATAACTATGTAACAGAAAAAAATAGGCTCATTAATAAAGCAAGATGAACAGTGGTTCAATTCAACTTGAAATAGACGTGACATTCTTGGCAGAACAGAATGAACGACAAAGCCACGCACTAAAGTGCGTTATGTTACAGACTTCCTACAGCGATTTATATAAGTTCTTGTTGGTAGTGTTAACTAAAATGTCACGATGATAGGCGTTGATGCTTGAGCACCTACCACAGAGACCTAGTAGTAGTAGTATTTGTCAGACAACTTTTATAAGGATAATGGATATAGAATAATATAGTCATCACGCTTACGCATANTTTGTCAGACAACTTTTATAAGGATAATGGATATAGAATAATATAGTCTTCACGCTTACGCATATTTTGATATAGACATAGAAGATAAAACTGAGCAGCTATTACTTTTGGTCCCATACATTGAATACAAATTGACTTTTGCGAATCAACTCTATTCCTGTGGGTTATGTGGTTTATGCCAGAAACCTTATAGAAAACGAAATGTAATGCCACAAATGATGATGATAGTTTCATTGGGCAATGGGAAAGTTCAAACAAACTTGTGTAATTGATACTCCTCCTTTAAAGTGAACACATGTGTACGTGTGAATTGGTAAAATTCTAGTGATAAGTATGTGGAAATGCCGAAATTCATGTATATGACACATTGGAAGATCTTCCTCTACATTTTTTGCTTGTGGAAACATGAGTCAAACTGAGGAAAGAATAATTGTCTTTTGTTTTGTGGCATTTGGTATGTCAAAGTTAACGAGGTCAACAAAATGTAAAGAAACAAAGTAGAAAGTAAAGAATATCTTAAATGTACTTGATGAATGATTTCATTTACACAGATGTCGGAAGTACAAGAGATGTATTACACACCATAAGTTTATACAACCATGTGGGGCACACGCATGCTTGCAGAAATAACTTGAAATCAAATGACTAGAAAACTATTTGTACTTAAGGTTCAGAACGAAGCAATTAAAATTTTCGGCATAGCAAGAATTACGCAAGCTTGAGTTGATTCTGTAGACTATCACACTTCTCCGTCAAAAAGTTGCGTTTAACATAAAACTGTTTATCGTTTTTCCAAAGTCGGTGCTGAATGAAATCACAGGCTACACATTAAAAATGATGGAAAGAACAAAAGCAATGAAGCAGATACTCCTATTCCTTTGTCTTCGTGGCAAATGCATAATATGACTCATCTCCGAAATGTAAGCATGTGCAAGTATGAAGTACGCAAACGCACTTTGCCAAATCCATGTACCCTAAAGCATTTCATTTATGGGAGAGTGCTTACTCGGATTTTGATGGTGAAGTGAAGTACTGTAACGCTGTAAATGTAAAGCAGATATATAACTGATTCATCAGATAAGCATGTTCTCGAATACCGTTTACTTTGCCCGTCTACACACTGACACTTTGATCTTCATCGAATCAGGAAGAAGTTCTTGAATTCGCTAGTGTATCACGTATATGGATTAAAAACGCTATAGTAGATAATGATTACTATGATTTTCAACATTCACGTAATTTCCGCTGCACTCCTCCGAAACTCTAATGAAGTAAATCTACGAGGCATTTGAAACGGTAATCTTTTACCCCCTCATTTTGAGACACTCAACAAGTTTACGTTTTAAGATAATGGGAAGTGATAACATGCACTTATGATTACACCTACTGATTATTTTTTAAGCATAATAACGAAAAAAACTGTTGAAAATTAAATTTGTTCAATCTTACCTTTTGATTCACAACGATTTCGGAATTATGAGCACGAATCCACTGGCGAACACGAGCATTCTTTTTACTCGTCTTATTGGCAGCTACGCCACTTTCACCATTTGCAACGTTATTACTAGCACTACTACTGGCAAAGCCCACAATGGATGTCCCTTTAGGTGATCCATTGTTCACGTTTGACATTGTGCTGTTGTTATTGTTGATATTGCAGCTCGATCCACTATCTGCACCAGCAACAGCACCAACTGTCGCCCAAGAAGACAATGAGGATAGAGTCGTTGCTGTTGTCTTTGCAGATTTCACTAGCTTGTGAGCGGATGCGGATGACGAAGAGACACTACTGCTCACACTGCATTTCCTAACAGAATATGATGATGATGAAGCTGCATGAAATGATGTTGATGTAGACGATGATGGTGAGAGTAGCAGCTCTTGACTCCCATGTCCACTGCCATTACTATTGCCCCTCGTAGTTTCCCCACTACCACCAATACCACATGCACTACTACTTGTCAATGCTCCCGATGTAATCATCACCACTTCTTGTTGCTGATGTTGATGATGATGATGATGGTGGTGGTAATGGTGAACATGCTGATGATCTCCACAATGCTTTTGCGGCAACATCAGCGTTTCATCATCCTCTTCCTCAGATGATCCAACTTGAACAGGCAAATCAACACAGTCTACACCCCTCGACCTTGTCGTTTTCTGCACTAACAACTCTGCCTTCTGAACGAGTTCCTCAATTTCATCTATTCTGACAGCCGACTTGTTGCTGTTGGTATTAACTGCAGTTGTACTGTTGCTTTTGTTATTAATATTACTATTATTAAAGCTATTCTGTTCCGGTTCATCGGACGCTGTGCCAGTTGTGTCAGCACAATAATTCCCTTCTAGATCCATCATTGAATAATTTTCTTGTTGATTCAATTGGTGCGGATTTAGTTGGTTGCCTTCTACTAACTCTTGTTCTCCTAATAAAACTCCTTCTGCTCCGTCCTCTAGGTCTTCGTCGAGGTCCAAATCAAAACTGCCAAAGCTGATTTCGTCGTAGCTCTTGAGAGACGTAATGTCGTCCTCAAATTCTTGGTCAAAGTCCAAAAATAAGCGTGACTTTTGGCAAAAGTGGTGTCTACCAGCTCGGCTGCTGTTAACACTACAAAAACCTCCACAACCGTTTGTCGCACAGTTTGCCAATTTTGAGTCAGAGTGAGTTTGCCGGATTGCAGAATTTTCGCAATGAGTTCTGCTCAGCCGACGGCTTTGTTTTGGACTCTTTGAGGTTGTACTAGAAGTGGTGGTTGTGGATTGGTGTCGGTTCCCCCGAATATTATTATTTGCGTTTCCGCTTAGCTGATTATTTGGTTCTGGCTCCGTGTCACTATGCTTGAAATAGTAGATGGAGATGTTCCTCGGAACCGCTTGCTGAAACTGAAGTGCCGACGAAGGAGTAAGTGGGGGTGAGGCTGATGGACTACTCAGCTTCCTTTTCATCCCAACACACTGGTTGCCATCGAAGGTGAACTCGACAACAGAGTTCGCGAATTGGGATTCCTACAGATCATAAAAGACAAGTAAAACATTTTTTTACAATATTTTGCATAGGCTCAAAATACTGTCTTTCAACAACTCACTCTTTCACTCTCTCCGAAGTAAACAGGAACCAATAGGGCGGCTGCCTGTCTGAAGTAACCCATGAAATTAGTAATTAACCAGGCAGCCGACATTTCATAACAAGGAAGAACCGAGGGCAATTAAAAGTGCAATAAATTATGAGCAATCAGTAGCACTAGCTCTTCAACCCAGTATTGCAAATATGAAAGGGAAGCAAGCGCCTCCGCCGTCGAACAAGATGAAAAATTTAATCATGCAATAACATGCTGTGAGACGCATTGAAAGTGACGGCTTATTTACTAAAACAACTTCAGCATGATAAGTCTATAAAACTCCCAACCAAAGACTCAAAACGGGCAGAGGTCCAGATTGGAAATGTATCCTACTTTTCACGCTCTTCCTCACCTAGTCGAGAATAACAGGAAGCTAATACTAATGACTAATGAACAAGCTGTAAAACTTTATGCAAATTCCGAAAGTGAAAGCTACATCTTATTTACAGTGTTTATACTTCATTTGCATAAAATAAATAATATAACCAGACTGATTTCAGCACATGTGGATAAGCAAAATCGGTGTGCACTTCACAAGGAAGGAAACAGTTTCTGACAACCATGTGTAAATTCCTCTTTAGTCATGCTCTAGCAAATATTGACGATGATGAGAGGTGCTTTCAGCATTCAGCGTGAAAAGAGGTTGCGTAATTGGAAAAGGATTTTGAGCTCGCATTTAATTTATCCCATGCTTTATACATTCACATAAATTTGCGTTGTATGAATGAATGAACGTATGTATATTTGGAGGTAGGTACATAAAATGTTGTATATATTATATATATCAGCTCTAAGTATTCCTACCCTAAAGCTATAAACAAATCATACATAATATTTCTTCTTCCAAGAAAAATACTGAGGCAATTTAATTTTATTAGACTTCACTACTTCAACTTCAACTCGCTCTCAGCTAGTTATTATAGACGGTAAGCAAATAAACAAACAAAAGGCGAGTGCTACGTCCTCCATAAAAGTCCAGAAGGCGTTAACAAAGTGATTTTTTGTAAGATGAATGTTGTTTTGTTAGCCGCGACGGTAGCTAACAGATAAATAAAACAAAAGGGATGCTTGTTGCAATGTAGAAGATTGGATGTCAAGAATATGAAATTACGTATGCATCGCTATTCTCCTGCCCAGTGGCTTGATACCTTATGAAGTGAGTTTGAAGTGCAATAAAAATGCCTACTCGTCATGTCCTTGTCATACAATTAATCATAAAACCCTATACAAAAACACGAATGAATGAAATTACATCAACTGACGCTTATCAAGTATCAAAGAAACCAAATTTAAAGATGTCTACTTGTACAGCCTACAGATTATGCTGTAAAAAAGCGTCACAAGAAGTACACCACTGTTTCATTCTAACTAAAAATGAACTTCATGCTTGAGTTTTTACGCAACACAAGTTTTGTTTATTAGCAAGTATGAAGTACCACGACAAATTAAATGGACCAGTGAATGCGGCCATAAGAAAAGTTGGAGATTGGATTGAAAATTTGCGTCATCATGCTGAGATGATGCCAAAACATGGTTTGAATGAAAAACTTGAAAAATATAAATACACATGATTCATTGATTTATTGAACACAGAAGCTATCTGTCTAAACCCTGAGTTTAGGAAAGAAGCGAAAGAATATATTATAAGATTTTCTATTCATCTTATTTTGTGGAGCATGTCTGATGGCAGTGTCTTAGATTTTCTATAATTAAGACCTGCCTATTTTGTTGCAAACCAATGAAGAGAAAAGGATTCGACCAAGACGTGATGGAATCGAATGAGTTGACAAAACTCCTGCCACAATCACTAGAAAGTGCTGAGCTTTTCTCAACTCCTAAACACCAAATGACATTCCTTTACGTATCCATGCTCCGTTTATCGCAACGACTTAAAATAATGCGAGTGAGTATTATACACAAAAATTGCATGAGTTGCTATTGCTAGCATGTGGTACGAACTGTGTAATATAGATGATACACTTACCGACTGAGAGAAAACATTTTCCGAGTCATGACTTTGGCCCATGTCACAGTCCACTTCATCCAAAGTGACACTAACGCCGTGTTGATGACACTCCTGTTGTTCCTTCCCCTTCTGTTGCAACTGCTGCTGTTGATTAAGCAACAAAACTTGCTCGTGATGTTGGTGTTGTGACACCAAGACACTGGATGGGTTGGGAACAACTTGTTCAGCCAATTGTCCGTGATTACAAATAATGGTGTTGCTGAGATAATACCGCTGCTGCTCCTCTTCCTTATTTGGACCAGGAGATGAACTTCTTCTAAGAAAATGAAGTTGATGCTCTTGCTTCTGTTGTACTGGCTCCTCTGAAATATTGCTCAAGTCTTCCGAAGAAATCAAATCCTCATCATCGCAAGTTATAGTGGGCACGATTGGAACACTACTTTCATCCAATTGGCGATTGTGATGGGAGTCACCACCGTCATCAAATTTTGGGCACTTCCTCAATGGCTCATTACTGTCCCCATCACTATCCCAATTTGATACCGAATAATAAGTGTCACTTCTTCTTCCCTGTGAAACAAATGAATGAAAATGATGAGTCAATTTTTCTTCAACATCTTACTCCAACCTCATTCTCCTATAAACTAAAGAAAAAAACTCGCAGGTTCTTTGGCTTCTAGGCTTATCAAGCGGGGAAGCAATTCGTCTTTTGCTGCCAACAAGCAGTATTTCTGACACATGCCTTAGAAACTCATGCAAAGAGAGCAGTCAGAGCCTACGTCTTGTTAAAAGGTACGCCGTTACTACCCCTATTAAATGATGGGCTCATAAAACCTGTCGAGCTGTCCATTGATTTCATGCTTACACATACGTACATAATATTACATTCAAGCATAGGTACCTACAAATGAAACAATAAACTTTTGTCATCTGAAACATGAAATCTAAATTAGTTTTCCATTAAGAAACGGTAGCCGCTCAGTTAATGACGCTATAAGAGATAGGCAATATTATTATGATGAACTACATATGCCATGCCTCGTCCACTGCCAAAGCAGTTGGTTGTAACTGCGCCCCTGCAACTGAAATGAAACTTGAATGTGAGAGTAGCAGTAGCAGCCAGCACATATGTCACGTTGAGGTAGGTAGTTAAGGAAAATTAGATGACAGAATCGATGTGATTTACTAGTTTCACGTAATATGTATGAAGTAACAGATGACATCAGAGGATGCAAGTGCCAATACTGTTTACAGTGTACCTACATTTGCATGCATAATTATCAGCGTATAATTTGTTTTAGATGCTGTCACGAGGATTATTTACAAGTTCCTTTAATTACTATGCTCAACTTTCTCGAAAATGAAGACAGTCACACGTTTAGAAGAGAACAGGCTTAGCTACATTTTATTAAGTAGTCACTCACCAACAGGAAGGATGTGTAGACTTTTAAGCCGTTTAGAACGTGGTTTATTCTTGATGCTGAATACATTCTATTACAATAACTAAGTACAGTAGCAACTCAAGGAAAAGTTAAAATGGATGTAGATAAAACTGCATCCAATAAAAAGAAATCATAAAAAACTGATAAAAATCTAAAAAGGGAATCTTGATCCACTCTCATATTCAAAGTGGAAGTACGAGAGAGAAGCAAAACGATGTTCAAACATCGTTACTCCAAGAATATTCTACAACAATTACTCTAGCCACATGAGAGTGAGAAAAGTATTTAAAGTAATAACTTTATTATTAGGTTCACGTACCACCCAGACGTAAAGGTTAATAATTACCCAGCATGTGACTATTATACACTTGCCAACAAGATTGAAATAATACCTTTTATGTGCTTTTATCTCAGTGTGACATAAATTATTATGCATTTGAATCAATGTCTTTGTAATTATTATGCATGTTCACAGTGATAACAGGCAATATAAAAGATATAAGTGCAAATATCTATGCCTTTTATGGTCATTGACTTCCTACAATAATGCGAAATGTTTCAAGGCAGCTAGTATTGCAGACGTGGAGTGTAACAGACTAAATTTCCCGTGTTTCCAAAGTCTGCCACAGTGTGGTCAGTATAGCTGCAATCAAATAATTTCTTACATTAAGTAATTTAGTACTTTGTCACTCAGCTCCTGGCCACATAGGAAAAAAATCCAGAATAACAGAAGTGCATCATGCCACTAGTCACAATCACCGCTTATCATGAGTGCATTTAATGCATCCAAAAGTTGTTCGTGCAAAACCATTCAGTCACATGAAAATTGCGCAAACGATATTTATAACTTCCCTTAAATGCATTCACTTTTTGCCTACCACCAAAGTTGAAACATCCGTGCACAACAAAAAACTAGGGGTGGCAACGGACAAAAGGCAAGTGTGCCATGTCATATCCGATCAGTTGGACCATTTGTGCAACTCTCATGAGCATAAGCATGCTAATCTTATCAGTTACCTGATAAGGAAGTCGATATATTTTACTCTTCCTTACTTTCCCTGATTTAATTGATGCTGGTAAAGTACCGTGAAGCATATCAGTAATGCTGTATCATCAAAGGCAGATTGATGCAAATGTAGCCGTGGAAAATTTGCAGAACACTAGCTCCACCATGAAGTAAAAGAACCTTTGTGTAGTTCATAAAAATGAAATGTAGTTTCCCATGTCGTACTGATTACCTTAAGTACACAGCATATGTCACGCATCAGTTGGTGCAATTACAAAATCTTGTAAAAACTTGTAAAATCAATGAATCACCACTACATTTAGGATCATTTTTT